>JAQQAC010008350.1:98577122-98691154 GCA_029783875.1 Phataginus tricuspis | reverse complement strand
CACCATCATCTCCATGAGCCCCACCATCGTCTTCACGAGTCCCACCATCATCTCATGAGCCCCACCATCTTCTCCATGCCCTGTACTGTTTTCTCTAGGAACTGTTTCGGTGAGATCCTAGACAAAGGATGGTCAGTATCTGCTATACCCAATCAAAGGAGATCTGGTGAGGCCAGGTGCAGAGCAGAGCAGGTTCAGAACCCTGGTGGCAGCAGGTGGCTCAGAGCCAGCACAGGGGCCATTCCTGCCTGGTCCTTCAGCACCTGGAGGGTCTGAAGCTCTGGGTGCATCTGGAGAACTCTCCTCAGCTTAAGCATTGGCCTTCTGTGGTGGTGGTGGTGGTGGTGAAACTGTGACACACTGTTTGCAGGTGGTGGTTGGGGACAGGAGGGAGCCAGAGCCTGAGAGGAGAGGAAGAGCAGAGGCGCCTCTCACAGAGCTACCAACAGCAGGAGTGCCCTCAGGGGCTCCCAGGAATTCCCAGAGGACACTTGGGCAGGAGCTCATTTCCAGCCATGAGATCAGCAGGGATGAAGTGACCAGAACTGGTTATTGCAAGTGAGTGTGACACTACTTAAAAGTCCCAGCCTGCTGAGTCCTGAAATGTGTGGGTCTCTCCACAGGCCAGCAGGCAGAGGAGATGAGGATGGAGGAATGGAGCGCCAGGAGGAATGGAGCTGCAAGGGCTGCCTCATGAATCAGATAGAGTCCTGGTCCTTCTGGGTTCATTCTCATTGTGATATCCACAGCCTAAAGTCTTCTTGAACATTAATTTCCTGTCGAAGCAAGAGAGATTGCAGGAAAGGGTCCTCTGTGTGCAGATGGCAAAGGGAGAACGTGCGCCCTGAAGGCAGCAGGGATGGCCGTGGGGTCAGCCAGAGAGCATAAGGGAACACACACTCCTCTATAAAAAGGAACAAGACTTTATTCTTCCAGTGTCAGTCCTGGGGGGTTTCAGGTTTTATTTCCGTTTGTTTGGGTAGATGGCATTTCCTTTTCACACCTGTGACTAAGAGTATAACCATTCCCTCAGGAAGATGAAGGTGCTATTTCATCCCACACGTACCCAGTCACCCCCACATCCCTGAGCTAAGTTGAACTGAGAGGAGGTGGAGTGCTTACAAGCCTGGGCCCGGGTGGGGATGGCGGTTTGTTCCGCGGAGCAGAGGCAATGCAGGGTGCGGGATAAAAGTGGCCAGCTCCCACAGAGGGCCGACTGCACTCAGCATTCCTGCACGCCATCTCATTTATGTCTCACTGCATCCGAGTCGCATTGGAGGGTAGAAAACTGAGGCTCACAGCCACCAGGCTCTTCCCCTGGCTCTACACAAGCAGGTCCTGACTTTCACTGCCAGGCAGCCCACTCAAAGCCTCGGGTCACTCCCGCGCGATTCTGTGCGAACACAAGGTCCTGGGACGCCAGCCCATCTCGGATGCTATAGACTTTGTCTGTTTTCCCTTGTCCTCACCTGCCTGCTTCTTCACTGTGAGGCAAGCCCCCCAAAACCAAAGGGAGGACATCAGCATGGAAGCCAGAAATCAAGCGGTCACTGGCTCAGGTTTGGTTCCACGGCTACACCTGCTGACCCTTGGCATCACAGAGATCACATTGAGAACATTTTAGGGGCCAAACACCTTGTTTTAGTTCCAAAGCATATTCACATACCTTATGACATTTAATCCCACCACGGTCTAAGAATAATGAGCCCATTTTAAATACGAAAAAAAAGGAAGTTCAGAGGACTGAAGCGACCTGTCTGCATTAGTTTCCGATCGCTGCTGTAACAAACTACCACACGCATGGCGGCTTCAGACGGCACAAATCTAGTATCTTACAGTCTGGATGTCAGAACTCTAAAATGGGTCCGTGGAGCAGATTTCTTCTGGATGTTTCAGGAGAGATGCCATGTCCTTGTCTTTTCCATCTTCCAGAGACTGCCAGTTCCTTGGGACCTGGCCCTGTGTCACTCCAACCGCTGCTTTGCTGTCATGTCTCCTTCTCCGACCTTCCTGCCTCCTCCTCCCACCTTCTGAGGACCCCGTGACCTCAGTGGGCCCACACAGACAATCCAGGAAAATATTCCCATCTCAAAATCTTTAACTTAATCACATCACAAAGCACCTTTTGTCATATGAGGTGACATACTCACACGTCCCTGGAACCAGGATGTGGACCTGTGTGTGGCTGTCATTCATCTGCTGCCCACATGGCCCCATCCCACAAGTCAGAAATGAAAGAGGCAGGGTCCCCACAACAGCAGCTCAAATGCCTGGAGCAGAGAAGACTTGTGCATGAACGTGTGTGCACCAGGGCTCCAGGGCTCCCCCACCCACCAGACCCCCGTCTTTAAATTCACTCTGTCCCTCCCTCTCTCCCACTCTCTCTCTCTCTCTTTCCCCCCCCCCCTCTCTCTCTCTCACACACACACACACACACACACACACTGCTGTCATGGGGTCGTAGACCATGAGAGATCCCCATTCTACTAACAGGCCCTTCCCTCAGCCTCCCAAGGTATGAGAGAAGATAAATGAATCCATGGGATGCAGACCTGAATAATCCAGACCAAGGCCTGAGGCAAAGCCGGGGCCTCTGCAGGAGGAGTTACAGTCACACAACACTGTAAGTCATCTAAGATGCTGGTGAGTACCCCAGAAAGTCAACTCTGGCAAAAAAGCTTCAGAAAAATCTCTTAGGTCAAAGAATTTCCCCAGGTGTCTGATGAGCTGAGACTCGGACTCCCATTGTGCAACAGGCACAATCTACTCTTTACAATAAATTAAGTGTATTCTTTTTTCATCATAATGGGATCTAATGCTTATAATCATGAACATAAAAGAGTACTGTAGATGTCTACTGCTGTCTTCATTCCTTTCAGCATCTGAGCGTGGAGTTTTTTCATGCATATTTCTATTAATAGATGTTGAAACTATTATTTCCAAGTAGTTCAGAGACTTCTATAAAGATAAAATCTTGAAGACGATTAAGCTGGGATACTTAAGCAGTGAGAATATAAAGAACATAGCTGCTCTTACTGCCCACAAAAGGCCAAAGGACAAAAAACATTCACAGGAGGTAGTTATTTCATGTGAAAAGCACCATGAGCTACTTTGAAATGTAGTTCAATTATTATAATGCATTTCCATTTTATTAGCTGCACAATAGGTGACTATTGGACAGATTTCCGGACAAATAATAAGACCAATTTCAAAGAAGGATTTCAAGAAAGAAGAAATGTTTTTAAGTTGGGAAACCAAGAAATTTCTTTCGGAATTTTCTTAAACTAATAAGAGCTTCCAGTTTCATAGGTAATTTGCCTTTTTAATGTTGAAATATACACCTCAAACAATGAAAGCTATGTTTTCTACTCTAAATATATTAACTTAAAGAGTCAAATTAAGATGAGCACCTTCATATTTGCATGACGTTTAACTTTATTTTCTAAAAACAGGATCCAAAGAAGAGCTTATCTTTCACATTCGATCTGGGGTGGGTATGCAAAGGTAGAGAAGATAGAGTTCTCTCGTTTAGGCTTATTTTGGTTTCCAAAAACATCAACCGTTTCCAATTGGCTTTAGCCAAAGAGAAGGATTGATTGTAGGGAAGCAGGCTGCCTCCTAGAACCCAGGGACAAGAGGGCAGGTGACCAACAAAGAAGGCTAGGCTTGGGACCCAGAGACCCCTAGGAAACCTGGAAGAATCGATAAATTCCACCCTCTTTCTTTGTAAACTCAGGCCACACGTGAATGCAAGATGGCCACCCACAAGTCCAAGTTCACTGCCATGTAGGGTGTCTGTGTTTAACATGCTCTTCCTTCCACTTGGGGTATCTATGTGTCATGTGATCTGTTTTCCAGAAATTAGCCCATCTTGGCAATGTGCCACTCCTGGATGGACTGACTGTGCCTGGGGGTATGGCAACATAACAGACCCATGGCCCCAGGAGCTGGCACTGCGCATGGCCAGCCCAGCACGTCCTCAGGAGGGGGCTGCTCAGAGAGCCTGTCAGCTAGTCTTTGAAGGCTCAGATTCTATTGTCCAAAGAACCCTGAGGTTCATTTGGGCCATGTTTCTAAAGGAACAATTGTCATTTGGAGCAGGAGGGTTGATCGTTGGTCTGGACCACCCCGGGATACTTAGCCCTCCTGTCCCACCCAGTAAATGCCGTAAGTCATGTCTCCCGTCACTGTGACACTCCACCAGACCACTTTGATTTAAGGGCCTCCTCAGAACACAGCAATGAGTCCTATTGAAAAGCACTGACTTTTCGTCCAAGCTTTTGGAAACACACAGGTGTATGTCCTGAGCCCCAAAGCACAATGCAAAATAGCACAAACTATTTGGAATAAGACAGCTGACTCCACCAACCTTTTGGCCGTGCGACCGTAAGCAAATACCATAACCTCCCTGAACCGTGGTTCTTCACTTCCCAAATAATGAATTAAATGATACCTTCCCCATACACTTACTGTGAGAATTAAGTGAAATCGGGTATTAGGTTGAACCACAGGAAATGTCTGACTTTGTAGATTAAACGGTTGACTTTCTGAGGTTTCATAGGGTTTAAACCAACGTTTCGAGGCTTTAGCACAGTGCCTGGTTGATGGGAGTAATAATAATTTATATAATAACAATAAATGGTAAATATGAATCCTACAAGGATGCAAGTTAAATTTAGATTGTGCAAAATACAATAAAAGAAATTCCTGGGTAACAACATTGTGTCTTGCCCCTCCGCAACCTTGGACAAAATATACTACCTGTCATTTACAAAGGTGTAAACAATGGTGGGAAGAAAGTATCTTTCGGGGAAATTTTAGTTAAACACCATCTGTGACAGTTGCTGACAATCAGAAGGGCAAAGAGGAGGTATGGCCCCAACGGAGTCTTAGAGCTTGGTGACCAGCTGTCCTTCACTTACAGAAGATGCCAGAGAAAGCTATTATCTGCGGTGACTCACCAGACATCCTTGAGAAATACAACAAAGCCTTCCCTCCTCTCCTGCAAGCAGAATATGGGACTGGGATGGGTAGCTGAGGGGTTATGGAGTTGAAATGGTTTTCATTTGGAATTGTTTCAGCCTTATCTTTGGCATAATTTTGCAATAAAAGAAACAATTTTATGTTGAGCTCCCAAGCCCCTAACCTGTCGCTCGTTCACAAATGCCCCCCTCTGGCCCTGCAGCTGGCCGGCGGTCAGGAAAGCGCAGGAGCATTAACCGCCTGGGTACAGCACAAGAGTTTTGCTTGGCATGTTCCACTGGCAGTTACATTTTAATTAAAAGGTAAAAAAGGCATTAATTACCAGCTAACAAATTTCGATCTCTATTCAGACAAGGGAATTAATGTATTTTTAAAAGACCTTGATAATTATTTCTTACAGTTTAGAAAACAGTGATGATAAAAATATACCTCTGCCCCACTCTTCCCTTCTGGTTTTGGGAGACCGGGATGAACAGGCCACCATACTCAACGCCTGTTTGCCAGGGCTCTGGATTTAAGGGCCCCACTGTCCTGAATAACTTGAGGAGGACGGCAACTAACCCCAGCAGAAAAGCAAGCTGGTCGCCTTTGGTGTCCTGTTTCCAGGCTGTTTCCATGTTGTTCTCGTCTTAACTTCATTCTTGCTTTGCCCTCCAGCAGAGAGCCTGACTCTCTAAGTAAATGGAGACAGGGAAAGTTCATGCTGCTCACCTCCAAGCCCAGATGGGTTTTCTCCCCTCTCATAAAGTTGCTAGAGCCCAAAGAAAAACATTCCCAGGTAGGAAAACAAGGGGCTTCTCTCCTGTCCTGTTGGCAGAGACCCCTGGTGGAGAACAATGCTTTCCTTCTGGCCTTGTTGAGTTACCTATACCTTCTGGTTGCCCCCTATAAAACCTTCTTCCAGGTTAGTCCCCTACTTTTTTCCAGAATGGGCACTTTCTTTCCTTCCTTTCTTTCCTTGAAAGGGAAATTGGACTGGTAACTATAAAAGTAAGTCAGTCCCTGAGAATGGAAAATAGATGGCGGGTGGGGTCAAAGACTTTCAGCTCCTTGGATTAACTATTGCTCCCAGACAGCCATGCCAGGTGGGCAATGCGCTGGAAGGCCAACCCCATGAATAAATTAAAGCCTGAGTCGGAAACAGAAGAAAACATTGTTTTCATTTGGTAGATCCCAATGCAGGTTGCTTTTCAGCTCCTCATTGGGCCAGCAGGACATGTTGAGGCCACAGAACTGAGGAATCCCAGGGCTCAAGCCCCACAGACCAAAAGGCGGAGGAGGAAGCTTTGCAAAGAAAAGCGAAGACAGCACAGACCCCTGAGGTCAGACACTCCTTCCTCGGAGGCAGAGGAGATGCGTGCCACCCAGAGCCATGCCTCTGCGCCCCGTGGCCTCTGCCCACCCCTGCTGTCCTCCAAGCCTGCCCCCACGTCCCCTACCTCCTCGGACCATCTGCCAGGGCCTCCTGCAGAGGGGCTCGGGTCCCAACCAGCTGTCACCAGACCGAGGGCCTCTTGCTGGATGTCCAAGCTACCACAGCAGGCGCTGACCTCATGCCCTCTCGGGAGGAGAAGGTTCCCGGTCAGCCCGGCCCGAGGGTTTCCTGGCTCTGGGGCCCATCTCAGCCTGCTCTGGCTGCCCTCAGGAGACCACAGGCTGGAGACCTCCGCTACAGACCATTATTCCTCCCAGTTCGGGAGCCTGGAGGTCGGGGTGCCCGCAGATGGGGTGTCTGGTGCCTGACTCCTCCTGGCTTGTGTAGTGCTGCCTCGCGTTGTTCCCACACGGCCTTCAGTGAGCAGCCGGCTCTCGTGTGTGTTCTTCCAAATAAGGACGCTAAGGCCATCATGAGGGTTCCACTGTCATAACCTCATCTAAACGTAGTCACCTCCAAATACCATCAACATAGGAGTCTGGGGTTGGGGGGACACAAATATTCAGCTCATAGCAGGCTCTGCTCTGTGAGTGAGCTGTGTGACTGGGGAAAGCTGAGTGACCTCTCTGAGCCTGGCTCCATCTCCCTTCAGTCCATCAGGAGTGAAAATACTGGTGTTCTGGGAGAGTCAGTGGAGCCTCTCCTATGACCCCAGCAGTTTCCCATGGTGTACAGGAAAGGCAACGGAGAGAAGAGGGCCAGAAAGCATAGCCCCCCTTCCCCACACCCCAGGAGCCCCGAGGAGAACGTGTCTGCTTGGTCTCCTCCCCCAGCACGAGCTCTGAGGAGATGTGTAGGGACCGGGTCGAGGAACCCACCCAAACTCATCAAAGTATCTCCAGAGCCAAAGTCTCCAGAAAAATGACAAAGGCAGAACATTGGACGAAACTTGCAGTTCATTCTAGAAGCCTCCATTCCAGGCTCCACAAGCACGCAGCCAGTAGAATTGTTACTTTTCGCCCTCAGTAGAACAGAAGGCTTGTAGCCAGTGAAGAGGAAACTCGCTCAGGTAGGTAAATCAAATATGTCCCTGATCCGACCCAGACCCTGGGCATCTGGTTAACATGAGATACGTTCTGGGTTTTTCTGTGTCCCAGCACCTCTAACACTGAAACGCCCAAAAGCGTGGTCTGAGACCTCAGTGATCGGCCATCACCTCTGCTCCTCCCTGGCCTCCTTCCTCCCCTCTCCCAGCCCCACTCCTCCCCTCCACTCCACCAATCGTTTTTCCTCTCTGGCTCCCAGGTACCCTGGTGTTGAATCCCTTAAGAAGGTGGATTTGGGGATGGCCAAACCCAACCACAGAGTCCCTGTCCCAGTCACGGAACACATCAGGGGACATGCAACCACTCTCTCCCAACACACACATGCACACACACACACACACACAGCAGGTGTGAACAGGAATTTCATTAATTCAAGAAGAACTGAAGCAGGAGAGACAGAAAGAGGAACAAAGGAGAGAGGGAGGAAGGGGAGAGAGAGAAGGATGGGAGGGTCTTTATGGACTGATACTCATGCACCTCTGGGGCCCAGTGTCACCACATGGGTCTAAGAAACGGAGAGATGGGACCACATACCCACATCTTATGTTTGCACAGAGAAACCCTGCGCCAGCAGTTCCCTCCACGGTACGGGAAAGGCAGATGTACCATCTCAGGTCTGACCACAGCTGTTAGTCGGCTCCAATTAGCCGTTTCATGGAACAGAGTTTGATGCAGAGACCTAGAGGCACTGTGCCCAAGCGTAGACAGAACCAGGGAGCAGCAGAGGAAGTTTGCACCTGAGCAACACCTTCAGGAAGCTGTTCTCATCACCTCTCCTCCCCCTCGTGCCCGACCTGAGTCCCAGGGGGGCAGATCCCTGGAGGGAGGCCAGGATGCTGGAGCACCTATGGCCGCAGAGGAGCCCAGCACCCCGACCGTGGGGAGGAGGGAGGACGCAGTACCCTGCCCGAGCCTCTTGGCCAACTCCCGTCTAAACATCCGAGGTCCGGTTGGGCTGAGCAGGCAGAAGAGGACAGAGAGTGGACATCGAGGGACATCAAGGAATGGCAGCATGGGAAGGGTGGGCTGCGGAGGGCGGAGACATCACTTTGTACACCTCTTACAGTGCTTTGAACTTCAAGTCTTGCAAATGGGTTTCCTGTTCAAACAAATAATATAAAGTAAAATTTAAAAATTCAAGTAAATCTATCATAGGGACACAAAGGGACACAGGATAAGAGAGACAGCAGTGTGCCTCGTGAATACATGCCCACTGGGCCGCGAAAGGGGGAAAGAAGGGGAGAATCTCTCCGTGGCCCAGAGTAGCATCAAAAATCAAAATGGAATCAAAATGGAAAAAAAAAAGAACGCGTGGCACATGGGATTCAGTGTGGGGCGTCGCCTTACTTTATACGAGCCCCAGTAACTGACAGGCACATGAGTTCTGCTGCTCCAATCACTGGAGAAGATTTGAGGCAAAACAGTCTCATCAGAGTAGTGCCTTCCTCCCTGAGGACAAAAAGAGACCCGTGCACAGCCAGCAAGGAGGTACCTGTAATGGGAGCTGGTCCTGGGAAGAAGCCGGACACTCCTGGGCTCACTGATGCCACGGTTCACTGTTTAGCAAGGGCAACAGCAAGTTCGTGTCACGGGAGCGACATCCCTGTCGTTGGGTGAGACCGACTGTGCTGTCTCCAAGAAGAAATAGCCCTCACCTTGGCAAGGTGTGCCTACTTGGCAGGTGAGCTGCGAAGGCAGTGAGCTGCCCGTCTGGCGGGGACAGGTGGGGCGTCTGCTTTCCTGTGCGCCTCTAGGAAGAGCACCGACCCTTCCCCTGGGGGCCTCAGCAGCAGGGGGAGCCCCAGACGGTGCCCAGCCCACCTGGGAGGCGCTCGGAATTCAGGACTCAGAAGGGACCACAGGAGAAAAAATCCCCCTCCCACCATCCACCTGACTCTTCAGTGAAGAAACTATATGCTCCATCTCCATCCAGGATGGCTTAATAAAAACAATAAACTATGAAGTACTTAAGAAAAGGATAGCAAAACCCCAACTCTCTTGGGATCTAACGCAAAAGTTTAAGGACCCTCCTCACCATCAAGGTTTATTACATAAACCAATGCTCCCCAAGTCAAATGAAAATGAGAAAGATATACAATACCCCTCAAGTTTGGATAAATATATAATTCTGAAAAATTTGATTGCTGTAACTTAAGTGTGTATGTCCTTCCTATGGGTCATGTCCTATATCCTTAAAACCTAAATTCATAAAC
Organism: Phataginus tricuspis; assembly: GCA_029783875.1. Taxonomy (NCBI): domain Eukaryota; kingdom Metazoa; phylum Chordata; class Mammalia; order Pholidota; family Manidae; genus Phataginus; species Phataginus tricuspis. The sequence continues at coordinate 98,681,477 of JAQQAC010008350.1, read as the reverse complement.
ATCATCTGTAACATCGTCCCTCCTCCATTGTGAAAGCAGCTGATTTGAGCGGCTCCCCACACAAGCCACCCATGCCAACACCCCCATCGTCCTGTAGATGAAGGTTAAGCCTGCAAGGCCAGGATGACTGACATCCTCAGTGTGGGGCTTGCAAGCTGGAAGGACTCCAGTGATCCTCATGACCCATGAAAGTGGCAATGCCTTTCTCTGTGTGTTAGAGCCGGAGCCGTCTTCTTACCCCAGGAAGGGTGGAGGACAGGCTCCTTCCGCCATGTGACATGCAAGGCACATGAGTACTTAGCGCTCATGCAGGTAATAGTTACCAATACATATTGCGTGAATATGTATTCATTACACGTTAGCCTGTTGGGTGCTTGCAGAATGCAGATGACAGGACCTCATCCTCAAAGAATCAACATCCCATTCGGGACAGCAGAACACCCACAAACACTGCACTGCAAGATTAAAATCGCCGAATGACCGCTGTAATAGATACGTTGCTATGTGCATTTTTTTTTCTACAGAAGTTTTGAAAAGCTTCAAACCTCCAGAAACAGTCAAAGGTTACAACACCTGCATACCTTTGACCCCAGTTCACCAATTTTAACATCTCCCCAACATGTACATGAACGAACACTCTCTACCTCTACCCGTCTACTTATCTATCATTTGAAAGTAAGTTGAAGTCATTATAACACTATCTTTAAATGTTTCATCCCCAAGTGTTTCCTCTAAGAAAAAAGGTATTTTCCTACATAATTTGAATATCACTGTCATACCGAAGAAATTTAACATTGGTAGCTAATATTATCCAATGCACAGTCCACATTCCAGTGGCCCAGTCATCTAGGACCTTATCAAGGATCACATAATAGATTTAATCGCCGTGTCTCTTCAATCCCCTCTTACCTAGAACAGATCCCTGGCCTATGTTTTTGCTTGTTCATGTACTCATTTATAACAGAGTTCTTAAGGGTCCAGGCCAGTTGTTTTGTAGAATGTCCCGCAGTCTGATTTTGTCTGATTGTGTCCTCATTGTAAGATTCAGGGTAAACACTTAGAGCCAGAATACTAAATATTTGATACTGTGCCCTTCTTGCCTCAGAGCTAGAGCCCGGGATGTCAGCTTTCCCTTTGACTCTGATGTTGACAGATGGCTGGGCTGGGAAGGGATGTTTCCCTTGTAATTAATAAACAAGCAGGAAGGGTTCCTCTAAGGCACTGTGATGAGCCTGTCCCCCAGCAGCTTTCACCCCAGGGTTTTCACCTGCCTCAGTCACAGTGATCACTGGAAAATAATGACCTTCCGATTCCATCATTTCCATCTTATCTGCCTCCTGCTTCTTGTTGTTTTGCTTTTGCCAGGTGGATGTGATTGAGAGGAGACCCCGTTTCTAACTGGGGTAATAAAGGGTATCTCAGAAGGAGGTGGCATTTGGAGATGTGGAAGGAGACTGCAAAGCTGCATCTGGTGCCTTATATTAAGAGATACTCCCAGAAAATCCAAGCAGGGAGCCCTGGCTGGATATTCCTTCCTCCAGTTTCCTGCAGGCTTCTGTAGAAAACCTGTGAGGAGAGACACGGACTAGCAGTGTGTTCACAAATGGAGCAGCCGGGGGAGGTCAGGCCTGGCTCTCACCCTGCTGCAAGGAGAAACCTTGTGATAAATCCCATCTCCAGACATTGCAGAGCTCATCTGGGCCAACGTCCTCCACATTCCTCAGACACACCAACTGCAGGGCGCCTAGGCTTCATACAGCATCAGAGCATCCGTGTTCCTTAAGGGTCTGGGGAAATAGACATTTGTATATCAAACCTAGGAGGAGGAGGAGAAAAATACATGTTACAGGGAAAATACAAAACACGCAAAATATGACATCACACAAAAGTTGGGGGCTTTGGGTAAGCCTTTCTGGGTTGTCCTTCAAACCCTCACGGACTTGCAGCTTCTCTCTTTGCTGCAAAGACAACACTGAGAGAAACATTTGAGAAAAATTGTCCAAAGCAGATGAAGCAATGAGTGCCCTGCGAACGTTAGATATCAGGGAGGAGACAGAGATAACAGGCAGACTTGGTTATACAAAAACGAATGAAAAATTGGCTTATTTGAAATCAATATTATGGTCATGTGAGGGAGAACTACTAACAATTATCTGTAAACATTTGTTTCCTATGACGTCCTTACTGGTCGAGAGCACTCTACAGTGGTCTCTTTTGTCTCATCCTAGAGATAACGAGAATGCTTCATGGACTGTGTTAGTAAAGAGAAGATGGTTCTAACTCTTTTTTTTTTCAGGTCTTGGTTTTAAGGTTTTATTTTAGGGTTCCATTTTATATCTTGCAGAAAGAGAGAACACTGAAAAAAAAACCCAATCAAATAGATTAAGCATTCCAAAGTCTTATCAGGATTTGGAATCTGGCCCATCATTTCGTAAAATACAGAAAAAAAATGAAAGTTTTAAATAGACCATAATGAAGTCACTATTTTTACAGAACTTTTAAGAATTGAAGCTCTGGGGGCTTATATTTAGTGAAGCCACCTAAAATGAAAGCCAATAAACCCTGGAACTGTACGTTTTTATGAAGTGGAAATTATGCTAATTTTGATTACAAAGTAGACTTCTTTTGGGTCCATCTGTCCATTTCAATTCTGGGCTCTCTGAAATATTTAGTTTATTGCCTCTTTGGAACCAAAGTCTCAGCAGCTAAAATTTTAATGATGTTAGAGAGCACACTTGGATCTGGTGCTGGCTCCGCCCGCAGAGAGTGTTGGGTAACAGACCACATGCTCATGGAGGAGAGTGGTTTGCGCTAAGAACTCAGGGCCTCTGAGGCAGCACGAACAGCTGGTTACCATGCTCCTTGGCCCTTCCCACGGGAGACATGTGTCAAGGCTTGCAGGACTGCAGGGTGACCGACAGGGTGCCAAGCTCCACCCTGCCTCTCCACCGGCCAATCCTTAAACCCAGTCTACGCTGCATCCCTCCTCCCCTCTCTTTTCTACTACTTGTCCGTTTGTTGTTATGCATTCACTTGTCTAAGGTACCTTTTTTCAACTAGATGGAAGTGCATGAGGCTGTGCCACACGTCCCTAAATACCTAAGATAAATATGTGCTGGATGAGTGAGTATATGAATACCTGAATACATGAGTGGATCCGAGCTACCCCAAGCAGCAATCTTATTGGAGAGATCTCCTCCTCCCTTGGACATTGGTTTCTTGGTAATCAGTCTACAGTCCACCTGGTCTCTTATTCAACCAAGTGGGTAGGCTCAAGACTCTGCTTCCTGTAAATTCATTCATCCAGCTAATGTTCTCTCAGCCCCTATCGTGTCCCAAGAACTACAGCAGAAGCTGGGATATAGAGACAAACCGGCTGCAAACAAATGTGTGAACATATCAATCAAATCAAAGTCTGCCACCACTGTTTCCTTTCAGGAGCAAGCAGACTGAAGCTTTCACTCTTAAAACACAGTAGGAAAAAAGAGAGAAATTATAAACTTAGGAAGGAAAACAAAAGAGTTAGCAACTTGACTCACCCGTATCCAGGCCCAGAGGGGAGCAGTCTCTGTGATTTCATGCCCTTCAGCACCAAATTTTTCTCCTCCAAGCAGCAGATGCTAATAGAGACCCCTATGTTTCTTACACACAGAGACTCTCAGTAACCAAATAGTAAATGGGTCTAATCTCCAGCACCAACACCTATTATCTCTTAGCCATGGGTTGAGGAGCCTCTCCTGGGCTAAGCTAGAAATGGCACTGCCAATTAATGATGTCTGTCAGAACTGCCATTATTTTTGTCAGTCCCATCCTAGGAGGTGGATATGACCACAGGGCTGACGAAGAAAATATCAGAGAAGCATTTTCTGAACCTGCCTTGGCAAAATATTGGACAGATTCACTTTAATTTAATTAGATGATCAGTCTCTACCTTAGTGATATTCACTTAGTGAATTCATGCCACACTTTCTGTAGCATATTGTAGCTGAAGAGCCCATGGGAAGAATGATTTTGGGATGGAGACATTGCAAAAAGCCTTTGTTCTAGTTCTGGTTTATTATTTTCTGGTGGAGTCACATTCCTCTAAGTCTTCTGAGTCATGCAATAGAGCCCGAGGCATTCCTGATTTCAGTGATGCTCAAGGGGATGCCCTGGGTCCCCCATGACATACAGCCCTTCCTGTCACTCTGTTACCATCATTATTTATTCAACTGCAAATTCTGCAAAGTCAGTGATGATTCCTAATTCTTTTGTGTTTCATCAACCCCAAGAAAAGTGCTTCCAATATAGCAGGTTCTTATTAAATGTTAATTAAATAAATGAAAGGAAAATCTTACACCAAGGAGATGGAAATGTGGGCTCAATCAGAGCAGCACCTGGATATTTGGACGACTGCCAGCATCTCAGTTTTTCTCATACTGCAGAGTAGAATAACTGAGGCAAGACACCCTGAGTTAGGAAAAAAAAAGATAAATTCTGTTCAATGTAAGGCAGAAACATAATTATAACTACTGCCTATCATATATTTTTATCAAAAACAGCACAAAATTAAGTTTAAATATGTAAAAAACAATTATGGGGAATTCAACAAAACCAACAATGAAAGAAACAAAGAACCCAATTAAAAGTTGAACAAAGAACTTGAATGGACATTTTTCCAAAGAAGAAGATATACAAATGACCAATAATTGCATGAAAAGATGGTTAATATCACTAATCATTAGTGAAATGCAAATCAAAACCACAATGAGATACTACTTTGTGCCCACTAAAATGGCTATTATAAGGGGGAAAAAAAAAACAGAAAATAATAAGTCTTGGTGAGGATGTGGAGAAAATGGGAACCTTGTGTACTGTTGGTGGGAATGTAAACTGGTGCAGCCTCTGGGAAATAGTATGGTAGTTCCCCAAAATTAAACATGGAATTATCATATGATCCAGCAATTTTGCTCCTGAGTATACACCCCAAAAAACTGAAAGCAGGGACTCACACATACTTGTGCACCAATGTTCACAGCAGCGCTCTTCACAAAAACCAAAGGGTGGAAACAGCCCAAGAGTCCATTCAGGGATGAATGGATAAACAAAAGTGATACATACATGCAATGAAACATTTTTCAGCTTTAAGAAGGAAGGAAATTCTGACACCTGCTCCAACATGAAAAACCCTTGAAGACATGCCAAGTGAAATCCACCAAACACAAAAGGCCAGTATTATATGATTCCACTTGTATGAGATACCTAGTGGCCAAATTCATAGAGGGAAGAAGTAGAATGCCAGGAGCTAGGGGAAGAGGAAAAGGGTTTAACGGAGACAGAGTTTCAGTTTGGGAAAGTGAAAATGTTTGGGAGATGAGGGTGCTGGTGAGGGTCGCACAACATTGTGAATGCCCTTAATGCCACAGAACTGTACCCTGAACATGGTGTCACTGTACTTAAGGCCATTTAAAAATTATTAACAGAGTAAATTTTATGTCATGTGAATTTTACTGCAATATAATAAATATTTAAAAACAACAAATGTACATGGCCTTAGGACAATGCTATTTCACTTTTGTGGGATTTACCCTACACATATCATCATGAACACATGAAATTACACATGTATAAAGTTGCTTTCTAAGAAATTGTTCCTAATGCCAAAATAGTGGATGCCATCTAAATGGCCATCATGAGAGGGCCAGCTGAAGAAATTATCATTCCAAGCACACAGTGGAAAACTTTGCAGCTGTAACAATGAACCAAGATGCTGTTCGTACACTCATAGGAAAAGTTTTCCAAGATAAATTACTGAGTGAAAAAGAATGAGGTGTAAAGAAGAGTATATAGTAAGCTATATTTTGTTTTAAAAATGAGGGAAAAGACTTCTGGAAAGATGGCGGTGTGAGCAGGGCGATGGAAATCTCCTCCCAAAACCATATATATTTGTGAAAATACAACAAATACAACTATTCCTAAAAGAGAGACCAGAAGATACAGTACAACAGCAAGGCTACAGCTACATCTGCAAGAACTCAGCGCCTCACGAAGCGGGTAAGATATAAAGCCACAACCCGGCAGGACCCAAGACTCCCTCCACCCCAGCTCACCGGCAGGAGGGAAAAAATCAGAGGGGGAGGGAGTGGAAGCACAGGACTGCTAAATAACCAGCCCTAGTAATCTGCCCAGACACACATCACATGGTGTACTGGAGATTAGAGAAACAGAAGGGCAGGATCCGAGATGGAGACTGTGAGCGGGTCCCCACAGGCGGCTCCCCTCGGACAAAAGAAAAGCGGGCGCTTTCTTAAAAGTCTTAAAGAGACAAAGGCCCAACAGTGGAACAAAATCATCCCAGCGCACTCAACCCAGCAGGCTGGGAATCTTGAGGGACTTCGGGCACCCTAACTGGCTGCCGGGTAAAGCAGCCCCGAAGCCCCTCACAGAGATAAGCAGCCTGCCCTTTGTTCCCCCCCAGCCGGCACTACGGCAGATCTGCCACAGCTGCGGAACAGCGGGACAGCAGCCCCGCCCACAACAACTACACAGAACCCCTTCCTGACGGCAGCTAACTGGGAAGGGCCACACAGAATCTCCTCCCAGTGAGCACGCAGCTAACTGTGAAGGGCCACAGAAGCCAGAAGAAGGGCCGAAAGGCACCAAGGGGTTCAGAACGCACCCGGCATGGCTGCAAACCCCCGCAGTGTTCTAGGCTAGCCTGAGGGCGGCCCCATCCATGGCAGTTTAGGGGATTATCCCAGAGACTGCCTCCCAGTGTGCAGGTAACCGGCACAGGGTGCAGAGAAGGGCAAGGAGAACAACAAGCAGGAAGGGACTTTGTTCTACCAGCTGACACACGTGGCACCTGCCTGCGACCACTTTTATCGCCATGAAAAAACAGAAGAATATTGTCCAGTCAAAGATCACCCAGACAACCCCAGAGAGAGGGCCTAGTGGGATAGATTTAAACAATCTTCCTGAAAAAGAATTCAGAATAAAAGTCATAACCATGCTGTTGGATCTACAGAGAAATATGCAACAGCTAAGGGAGGAAGTGAGGAGAGATGTTACAGAAATGAAACAATCGATCGACAGGCTGAAGAGCAGACTGGACAAGGTGCAAGAGACTGTTAATGAAATAGAAATCAGAGAACAGGAGTACAGAGAAGTTGAGGCACAGAGAGATAAAAGGATCTCTAGGAATGAAAGAATATTAAGAGAACTGCGTGATCAATCCAAATGGAAAGTACCAGAAGTAGAAGAGAGAGAAAAAGGGATAGAAAGTGTCTTTGAAGACATAATTGAGAAGAACTTCCCCAAGCTGGGAAAGGAAATAGTTTCTCAGTCCATGGAAGCCCACAGACCTCCCAACACAAGGGACCCAAGAAGAACAACACCAAGACATGTAATAATTAAAATGGCAAAGACAAAGACAAGGACAGAGCATTAAAGGCAGCCAGAGAGAGAAAAAAGATCACCTACGAAGGAAACCCCATCAGGCTAACATCAGACTTCTCAACAGAAACCTTACAGGACAGAAGAGAATGGCATAATATATTTAATGCAATGAAACAGAAGGGCCTTGAACCAAGAATACTGTATCCAGCATGATTATCATTTAAATTTGAGGGAGGGATTAAACAATTCCCAGACAAGCAAAAGTCGAGGGAATTTGCCTCCCACAAACCACCTCTACAGGATATCTTAAAGGGAATGCTCTAGATGGAAGCACTCCCAAGGCTAAAAAGATGTCACCAGAGAAAGTAAATTCATAGCAAAGAAAGCAGACCATCCAAATACTAACTAACAGCAATAAATAAAATCAACTTTCCACAAAAACACTAAAAGGAATGCAAAAGAGTACAGAATAAAACACCTAATATATAAAGAATGGAGGAGGAAGAAAAAGAAAGGAGAGAAATAAAGAATCATCAGATTGTGTATATAATAGCTTAACAAGAGAGTTAAGTTAGACTGTTAGATAGTAAACAAGCTACCCTTGAACCTTTGGTAACCATGAATCTAAAAGCCAGCAATGGCAATAAGTACATATCTATCAATAATCACCCTAAATGTAAATGGACTGAATGCACCAATCAAAAGACACAGAGTAATAGAATGGATAAAAAAGCAAGACCCATCCATGTGCTGTTTACAAGAGACTCACCTCAAACCCAAAGATATACACAGACTAAAAGTGAAGGGATGGAAAAAGATATTTCATGCAAACAACAAAGAGAAAAAAGCAGGTGTTGCAGTACTTGTGTCAGACAAAATAGACTTCAAAATGAAGAAAGTAGCAAGAGATAAAGAAGGACATTACATAATGATAAAGGAGTCAGTCCAACAAGAGGATATAACCATTATAAATATATATGCACCCAACACAGGAGCGCCAGCATATGTGAAACAAATACTAACAGAATTAAAGGAGGAAATAGAAAGCAATGCATTCATTTTAGGAGACTTCAACACACCACTCACTCCAAAGGACCTATCAATCAGGCAGAAAATAAGTAAAGACACAGAGGCACTGAACAACATGCTAGAACGGATGGACCTAACAGATATCTACACAACTCTATACCCAAAAGCAGCAGGATACACATTCTTCTCAAGTGCACATGGAACATTTTACAGAATAGACCACATATTAGGCCACAAAAAGAACCTCAGCAGGAAGATGGTGACATGAACAGACCGGCAGAAAAATTCCTCCCAACATTATATTTATTCATGAAAACACAGCAAATACAACTATTCCTAAAAGAGAGACCAGAATACACAGAAAAGCGCACAGCGTGCAACTACACCTGAGAGAGTACTCGGCACCTGGTGAGGTGGATAAGATACGGAGCCATGACCCGGCGGGACCCAAGCACTCCTCCACCCCAGCGCTCCGGCGGGCAGCTACACCTGAGAGAGGACTCGGCACCCAGCGAGGCGGGTAAGATACAGAGCCGCGACCTGGCAGGACCTGAGCGCTCCCCCACTCCAGCGCAACGGTGGGAGGAGAGGATTCAGAGCCAGGAGGGAATGGAAGTCTGCCCCGGGAGCGCTGACACACAGCGCACGGTGTAGCAGAGATTGGAGGGACCGAGGGCGCAGGGTCTCAGCGGGGAACACGCCAGTTGCCTGCGGCAGGCTCCAGGAAGGAAAAAGAAAGGAAAAAAAGGGAAGAAAAGGACGCGCTTTTTCTCAGTGGTGTTAAAGAGACAGGAGCCCACCGGAGAGGCCAGATCACCCCGGTACACTGAGCCAAGCAGGCTGGGAGTCCTGGGGAGCTTTGGACCCCTTGGCTGGCGACTGGGAAAGGGTGGCCACACTTAAGACCCCCACAGAGATCAAAAGCCTCCCATTCGTTCCCAACCCGGCCAGAGCTATAAAGGGCCTTGCGGAGCGGGGTGACCATGGCTCTGGAATAGTGGGGCAACAGCGCCACCTACAGCATTCACACAGAACCCACTCCCAGTGGGCGTGTTTTTTTGTTGTTTTTGTTTTTCTTCCCTTTCTTTTCTTTTTTCCTTTCCCTTTTTTTCTATTATTATTTTTTTCTTTTCTTTTCTTTTCTTTTTTTTCTCTTTTTTAAAGTCATAAAGAGCCCAGCTGACATACGTGGCAACTACCAGCAACCAATTCTATAGCCATGAAAAGACAGAGGAATATGGTACAGACAAAGCTTCAGACCCAGACAACCCCAGAGAGGGAACCTGAAGGGATGGACATGCACAGTCTTCCTGAAAAAGAATTCAGAATAAAAGTCACAGCCATGCTGAAGGATCTACAGAAAAATGTGCAAGAGATGAGGGAGGAAGTGAGGGAAGTGAGGAAAGAATATGCAGAAATGAGACAAGCCATCGACGGGCTTAACAGCAGACCAGATGAGATGCAAGAGACTGTTAATGGAATAGAAAATAGAGAACAGGATACAGGGAAGCTGAGGAAGAGAGAGATAAAAGAATCTCTAGGAATGAAAGAATATGAAGAGAACTGTGTGACCAATCCAAACAGAACAATATTCGCATTATAGGAGTACCAGAGGAAGAAGAGAGAGAAAAAGGGATAGAAAGTGTCTTTGAAGAAATAATTGCTGAAAACTTTCCCTCGCTGGGGAAGGAAATAGTCTCGCAGTCCACGGAAGCCCACAGATCTCCCAACACAAGGGACCCAAGGAAGACAACACCAAGACACATAATAATTAAGGTGGCAAAGATCAAAGATAAAGGCAGAGTATTAAAGGCAGCTAGAGAGAGAAAAAAGATCACCTACAAAGGAAAACCCATCAGACTATCATCAGACTTCTCAACAGAAACCTTACAGGCCAGAAGAGAATGGTATGATATATTTAACATAATGAAACAGAAGGGTCTCAAACCAAGAATATTGTATATGATGGAGGGATTAAACAATTTCCCGACAAATGAAAGTTGGAAGAGTTTGTCTCTCATAAACCACCACTACAGGATATCGTAAACGGACTGCTCTAGAGGGAAGCACCCCTAAGGCTAAAAAGATGTCACCAGAGAAAATAAAATCATAGCAAAGAAAGCAGGCCATCGAAATACTAACTAAAGGCAAAGAATAAAACACCCAATATATAAAAAATGGAGGAGGAAGAATAGGAAGGGAAAGATAAAGAAACATCAGATGGCATTCACAATAACTTAACAGGAAAGTTCAGTTAGATTCTTAGATAGTAAAGAAGCAACCCTTGAACCTTTGGTAACCACGAATCTAAAGCCAGCAATGGCAATAAGTACATTTCTATCAATAATCACCCTGAATGTAAATGGACTGAATGCACCAATCAAAAGACACAGAGTAACAGAGTGGATAAAAAAGCAAGACCCATCTATATGCTGCTTAAAAGAGACTCACCTCAAACCCAAAGATATACACAGACTAAAAGTGAAGGTATGCAAAAAGATATTTCATGCAAACAACAAAGAGAAAAAAGCAGGTGTTGCAGTACTTGTATCAGACAAAATAGTCTTCAAAACTAGGAAAGTAGCAAGAGATAAAGACATTACACAATGATAAAGGGGTCAGTCCAACAAGAAGATATAACCCTTATAAATATATATGCACCCAACACAGGAGCGCCAACATATGTGAAATAAATACTAACAGAATTAAAGGAGGAAATAGAATGCAGTGCATTCATTTTAGGAGACTTCAACACACCACTCACTCGAAAGGACAGATCAACCAAGCAGAGGATAAGTAAAGACACAGAGGCACTGAACAACACACTAGAACAGACGGACCTAACAGATATCTACAGAACTCTGCACCCAAAAGCAACAGGATACACATTCTTCTCAAGTGCACATGGAACATTTTCCAGAATAGACCACATACTAGGCCACAAAAAGAACCTCAGGAATTTCAAAAATATTGAAATCCTACCAACCAACTTCTCACATCACAAAGGTATAAAACTAGAAATAAATTATAGAAATAAATCAAAAAGGCTCACAAATACATGGAGATTTACCAACATTCTCCTAATTGATCAATGGGTTAATGACCAAATCAAAACAGAAATCAAAGAATATATGGAGACTAATGACAAAAACAACACAAAGCCACAACTTCTGTGGGTCGCAGCAAAGGCAGTTCTAAGAGGAAAGTATATTGCAATCCAGGCCTATTTAAGAAGGAAGAACATTCCCAAATGAACTGTCTAAAGACACAATTACGGAAATTGGAAAAAGAAGAACAAAGGAGGCCCAAAGTCACCAGAAGGAGGGACATAATAAAGATCAGAGAAGAAATAAATAACATTGAGAAGAATAAAACACTACAAAAAATCAATGAAACCAAGAGCTGGTTCTTTGAAAAAATAAACAAAATAGATAAACCCCTAGCCAGACTCATTAAGAGAAAAAGAGAATCTACACACATAAACAGAATCAAAAATGAGAAAGGAAAAATAACAACAGACCCCACAGAAATACAAGAAACACAGAATTATAAGAGAATATTATGAGCATCTGTATGCTAACAAGCTGCAAAACCTAGAAGAAATGGACAACTTCTTAGAAAAATACAACCTTCCAAGACTGACCAAGCAAGAAACAGAAAAACTAAATAGGCCAATCACCAGCAACGAAATTGAATCGGTAATCATAAAACTACCCAAAAACAAAACTCCCTGACCTGATGGATTCACCTCTGAATTCTACCAGACATATAGAGAAGAAATAATACCCATTCTCCTTAAAGTTTTCCAAAAAATAGAAGAGGAGGGAATACTTCCAAACTCTTTCTATGAAGCCAGCATCACTCTAATACCAAAACCGGGCAAAGACCTCACCAACAAACAAAATTACAGACCTATATCCCTGATGAACATAGACGCAAAAATACTCAACAAAATATTAGCAAACCGAATTCAAAAATACATCAAGAGGATCATACAACATGATCAAGTGGGATTCATCCCAGGGATGCAAGGATGGTACAACATTCGAAAATCCATCAACATCATCCACCACATCAACAAAAACAAGAACAAAAACCACATGATCATCTCCATAGATGCTGAAAAAGCATTTGACAAAATTCAGCATCCATTCATGATTAAAACTCTCAACAAAATGGGTATAGATGGCAAGTACCTCAACATCATAAAGGCTATATATGACAAACCCAAAGCTAACATCATACTTAACAGCGAGAAGCTGAAAGATTTTCACCTAAGATCGGGAACAAGACAGGGATGCCCACTCTCTCCACTGTTATTCAACATAGTACTGGAGGTACTAGCCATGGCAATCAGACAAAACAAAGATATACAAGGCATCCAGATTGGTAAAGAAGAAGTCAAATTGTCACTATTTGCAGATGACATGATACAGTACATAAAAAACCCTAAAGACACCACTCTAAAACTACTAGAACTAATATCTGAATTCAGTAAAGTTGCAGGATACAAAACTAACACACAGAAATCTGTTGCTTTCCTATACACTAATGATGAACTAACAGAAAGAGAAATCAGAAAAACAATTCCATTCACAATTGCATCAAAAAGAATAAAATACCTAGGAATAAACCTAACAAAGGAAGTGAAAGACCTATACTCTGAAAACTACAAGACACTCCTAGGAGAAATTAAAGAGGACACTAACAAATGGAAATGCATCCCATGCTCTTGGCTAGGAAGAATAAATATTGTCAAAATGGCTATACTACCTAAAGCAATCTACAGATTCAATGCAATCCTTATCAAAATACCATAGGCAAAAATCTCTTGGACATCAGCGACTTCTTCATGAACATATCTCCCCGGGCAAGGGAAACAAAAGCAAAAATGAACAAGTGGGACTATATTAAGCTGAAAAGCTTCTGTACAGCAAAGGACACCATCAGTAGAACAAAAAGAAATCCTACAGTATGGGAGAATATATTCATAAATGATGCATCTGATAAGGGGTTGACATCCAAAATATATAAAGAACTCACGCACCTCAACAAACAAAAAGCAAATAATCCAATTAAGAAATGGGCAGAGGACATAAATAGACACTTCTCTAAATAAGAAATTCAGATGGCCAACAGGCACATGAAAAGATGCTCCACATCACTAATCATCAGAGAAATGCAGATTAAAACCACAATGAGATATCACCTCACACCAGTGAGGATGGCCAACATCCAAAACACAAACAACAACAAATGTTGGTGAGGATGTGGAGAAAAGGGAAACCTCCTGCACTGCTGGTGGGAATGCAAATTAGTTCAACCATTGTGGAAAGCAGTATGGAGGTTCCTCCAAAAACTCAAAATAGAAATACCATTTGACCCAGGAATCCCACTGCTAGGAATTTACCCTAAGAATGCAGCAGCCCAGTTTCAAAAAGACAGATGCACCCCTATGTTTATTGCAGCATTATTTACAATAGCCAAGAAATGGAAGCAACCTAAGTGTCCATCAGTAGATGAATGGATAAAGAAGATGTGGTACATATACACAATGGAATATTATTCAGCCATAAGAAAAAAACAAATCCTACCATTTGCAACAACATGAATGGAGCTAGAGGGTATTATGCTCAGTGAAATAAGCCAAGCCGAAAAAGACAAGCATCAAATGATTTCACTCATATGTGGAGTATAAGAACAAAGAAAAAAACTGAAGGAACAAAACAGCAGCAGACTCACAGAACCCAAGAATGGACTAATAGTTACCAAAGGGAAAGGGCCTGGGGAAGATGGGTGGGAAGGGTGGGTTAAGAGGGTAAAAGGGGTATTACGATTAGCAGACGTAAGGTAGCGGGGGCGCGGGGAGGGCTGTACAACTCAGAGAAGACAAGTAGTGACTCTATAGCATCTCACTACACTGATGGACAGTGACTGTAATGGGGTTGGTGGGGGGACCTGATGAAGGGGGTAGTTTAATCACCATAATATTGCACATGTAATTGTAGGTTAATGATACCAAAATAAATTGTAAATAAAAATAAAATTAAAAATAAAAATAAATAATAAATTGGTATGGCTATTTTGGAGAGAAATTTGGGAATACTAGCAAAGTTGAAATTGCATCAGTAAAGTTTTATCTGACATAAACTTGCTCTACCCATTTTCCTGTATCTTCTTTAAACTTTCATTTATGTTAAGATGTCAATTTGGGAGAGAGAGGAAGCATTCAATAACAGCCCTAAAATTTTGTGACCCTCATAGGGATCAAAGGTACAGCATGCGGAATATAGTCAATAATATTATAATAACTTGGTATGGTGACAGATGGTAACCACTTATTATGATGAGCATTTTATAATGAACATAAATGTCAAATCACTATGTGGTACACCTGAAACTGTTCTAATATTATATCAACTATATTTCAATAAAAAATTAACTTTTAAAAAATAAGTAAATAAATAAAAATTATATGGCAAAAAAAAAGAACCTCAGTAAATAAAAAAATATTGAGCTTCTACCAACCAACTTCTCAGATCCCAAAGGTATAAAGCTAGAAATAAATTGTACAAAGAAAACAAAAAAGCTCACAGATACATGGAGACTTAACAGCATACTCCTAAATAATCAGTGTATAAATGACCAAATTAAAACAGAGATCAAACAATATATGGAGACTAATGACAACAATTACACAAAGCCGCAACTTCTGTGGGACGCAGCAAAGGCAGTTCTAAGCGGAAAGTATATTGCTATCCAGGCCTATTTAAAGAAGGAAGAACATTCCCAAACAACAGTCTAAAGACACAATTACTGAAATTGGAAAAAGAACAAATGAGGCCCAAAGTCACCAGAAGGAGGGACATAATAAAGATCAGAGAAGAAATAAATAAAATTGAGAAGAATAAAACAAAAGAAAAAAAGCAATGAAACCAAGAGCTGGTTCTTTGAAAAAATAAACAAACTAGATAAACCCCTAGCCAGACTCATTAAGAGAAAAAGAGAATTTACACACATAAACAGAATCAGAAATGAGAAAGGAAAAATAACGACGGACCCCACAGAAATACAAAGAATTATAAGAGAATACTATGAAAATCTATATGCTAACAAGCTGGAAAATCTAGAAGAAATGGACAACTTCTTAGAAAAATACAACCTTTCAAGACTAACCAAGCAAGAAACAGAAAACCTAAACAGACCAATCACCAGCAACAAAACTGAATAGGTAATCAAAAAACTACCCAAGAACAACACCCCGGGCCAGAAGGATTCACCTCTGAATTTTACCAGAAATACAGAGAAGAAATAATACCCATTCTCCTTAAAGTTTTCCAAAAAATAGAAGAGGAGGGAATACTTCCAAACTCTTTCTATGAAGCCAGCATCACTCTAATACCAAAACCAGGCAAAAACCCCACCAGAAAAGAAAATTATAGACCAATATCCCTGATGAACATAGATGCAGAAATACTCAACAAAATATTAGCACACCGAATTCAAAAATACATCAAGAGGATTATACACTATGATCAAGTGGGATTCATCTCAGGGATGCAAGGATGGTACAACATTCGAAAATCCATCAACATCATCCACCACATCAATAGAAAAAAGAACAAAAACCACATGATCATCTCCATAGATGCTGAAAAAGCATGTCACAAAATTCAGCATCCATTCAAGATTAAAGCTCTCAACAAAATGAGTATAGATGGCAAGTACCTCAACATCATAAAGGCTATATATGACAAACCCATAGCTAACATCATACTTAACAGCGAGAAGCTGAAAGCTTTTCATCTAAGATCGAGAACAAGACAGGGATGCCCACTCTCTCCACTGTTATTCAACATAGTACTGAAAGTCCTAGCCAAGGCAATCAGACAAAACAAAGAAATACAAGGCATCCAGATTGGTAAAGAAGTCAAACTGTCACTATTTGCAGATGACATGATATTGTACATAAAAAACCCTATACACTCCACTCCAAAACTACTAGAACTCTTATCTGAATTCAGCAAAGTTGCAGGAGACAAAATCAATACACAGAAATCTGTTGCTTTCCTATGCATTAACAATAAGCTAACAGAAAGAGAAATCAGGAAAACAGTTCCACTCACAATTGCATCAAAAAGAATAAAATACCTAGGAATAAACCTAACAAAGGATGTGAAAGACCTATACCCTGAAAACTACAAGACACTCCTAAGAGAAATTAAAGAGGACACTAACAAATGGAAATTCATCCCATGCTCTTGACTAGGAAGAATAAATATTGTCAAAATGGTTATACTACCTAGAGCAATCTACAGATTCAATGCAATCCCTATCAAAATACCAAGAGCATTCTTCAATTAACTGGAACAAATAATTCTAAAATTCATATGGAACCACAAAAGATCCAGAATAGCCAAAGCAATCCTGAGAAGGAAGAATAAAACAGGGGAAATTATGCTCCCAGACTTCAAGCTCTACTACAAAGCCACAGTAATCAACACAATTTGGTACTGGCACAAGAACAGACGCACAGTCCAGTGGAACAGAATAGAGAGTCCAGACATTAACCCAAACAAATACATTCAATTAACATATGATAAAGGAGCCATGTACTTGCAGTGGAGAAATGACAGCCTCTTCAACAGCTGGTGTTGGCAAAACTGGACAGCTACATGTAAGAGAATGAAACTGGATTACTGCCTAACCCCATTCACAAAAGTCAACTCAAAATGGATCAAACACCTGAATGTAAGTCATGAAACCATAAAACTCTTAGGAAAAAACATAGGCAAAAATCTCTTGGACATACACATGTACAACTTCTTCATGAACATATCTCCCTGGGCAAGGGAAACAAAAGCAAAAATGAACAAGTGGCACTATATCAAGCTGAAAAGCTTCTGTACAGCAAAGGACACCATCAGTAGAACAAAAAGACATCCTACAGTATGGGAGGATATATTCATAAATGACATATCCGATAAGGGGTTGACATCCAAAATATATAAAGAACTCACGCACCTCAACAAACAAAAAGCAAATACTCCAATTAAAAAATTGGCAGAGGATCTGAATAGACACTTCTCTAAAGAAGAAATTCAGATGGCCAACAGGCACATGAAAAGATGCTCCACATCGCTAATCATCAGAGAAATGCAGATTAAAACCACAATGAGATATCACCTCACACCAGTGAGGATGGCCAACATCCAAAACACAAACAACAACAAATGTTGGCGAGGATGTGGAGAAAAGGGAAACCTCCTACACTGCTGGTGGGAATGCAAATTAGTTCAACCATTGTGGAAAGCAGTATGGAGGTTCCTCGAAAAACTCAAAATAGAAATACCATTTGACCCAGGAATTCCACTCCTAGGAATTTACTGTAAGAATGCAGCAGCCCAGTTTCAAAAAGACAGATGCACCCCTATGTTTATTGCAGCACTATTTACAATAGCCAAGAAATGGAAGCAACCTAAGTGTCCATCAGTAGATGAATGGATAAAGAAGATGTGGTACATATACACAACGGAATATTATTCAGCCATAAAAAGAAAACAAATCCAGACATTTGCAATAATATGGATGGAGCTAGAGGGTATTATGCTCAGTGAAATAAGCCAAGCGGAAAAAGACAAGTATCAAATGATTTCACTCATCTGTGGAGTATAAGAACAAAGAAAAAAGAACTGAAGGAACAAAACAGCAGCAGACTCACAGAACCCAAGAATGGACTAATAGTTCAAAGGGAAAGGGACTGGGGAGGATGGGTGAGAAGGGAGGGACAAGGGGGAAAAAGGGGCATTACGATTAGCAGACATAAAATAAGGGGTGCCACGGGAGAGCTGTACAGCTCAGAGAAGACAAGTAGTGACTCTATAGCATCTCACTACGCTGATGGACAGTGACTGTAATGGGGTATGTGGGGGGGACTTGATGATATGGGGTGTCTAGTAACCATAATGTTGCACATGTAATTGTAGATTAACAGTACCAAAATAAAAAAAAATTTTTTTTTAATGAGGGAAGAATATGTCCTTGAATTGCTTGTATGCACAAAATTCTCCTGGAAGAATACACAAGAAACTTAGAAATAAATGTCTGTGAAGAAGGGAAACAGGAAAAGGGGAAGAATTCACTTCACATATTCCGTTTTTTATTTAAGAGATATAGAAAAGTATATCTGTTCACACAGATGACTAGGAAATAATTTTTTAAATAAAAATAAGCTGTTTTGGCAACAACAAAAAAAAGTGACTATGGGGGATTTTTACTGATCGAGCATCTGAGAGCGGCCAATTATTTAGATGCGCTGTATTAGTTTCCTGGGGCTGCCGTAACAAATTACCACAAACTATGTGGTTTATAAAAACAGGTTGATTCTACCACAGTTCTGGGGGCCAGACACAGGAAATCCAAGTACCGGCAGGGCCACGCTCTCTCTGAAGACTAGCGGAGGGCCCTTCCTTGTGCCTTCCCGGCCTCTGGTGGGGACAGGCGCCCCTGGGCCCCCCAGGCCCTCCTGGGCTCGCTGCTGCATCACTGCAGTCTGTGCCTCTGCCTCCACACAGCCTTCTCCCTGCGTGTCTGTATCTCCCGGTCCAATTTCCCCTTTGATAAAGACTTTAGTCGTGTTGGATTTGGGACCTATCCTAATGGCTTCATCTTGACTTTATTACATCAGCAAAGACCCTATTTCCGAATAAAGTTACATTCACAGGTTCTAGATGGACATGAATTTGGAGGAACCCTATTAAATCTAGCACATGCTGGTAGCTGAGTCTGTTCATGTAATAACCTTCTTTCTTGGCCTTGTCATAAGGATCTCCTGTCTTTCTCTCTCCCAGGAAGGTCTGGGTAGAGAAGCACCTAACAGAAGCATTTAAATGACCTAACACAAGAGTTAATACATCCATTCTTGCTCTTAATGGAATCTTTCCAATTCCAAGCCTGTAACAGTGTCGGTCACCACTTTCAAGTATTTCTATTTTGAGCAATACCCACTGGGATTTTTTAATGGCAATGTTAAACTAGAGGGCGTACTTGAGAATAATCAGGTGCAAACAACTGTTGAGTATTAACTAGGTTGTTAAATTAAGTACAAGGTGCTAACTACAGATACAGGGATGAATGAGGGTCATGTGCCTACTTTACCTCCCTAGGAAATAAATAATACTCTTCTAGTGGGGAAAGCAAGTTTGTTTTGCAGTCCTGATTTTGTGATCTATGGCTTACAATGTAATGTCGTCTTCTTGGCTGTACCAAGGAGTTAGCAGGCTCACTCTCCATTTCATTTAACATCCAGTTGTTCTGTACTGGCCTCTGTGGCTGTTACCAAAGATGCCCACGGGCTCACTTCCTCATTATCAACCTCTTTTGCTTCCGTTTATCCCTTGTATCCTCTGCAGGGGCAGTCCTTTATAAGCCCTGCATTGCACCATGTTCTCAGTTCTGTTCTGAGGAAGAAAGACAAAGAAAATAGTGGTCAGAACACAGCATGTGGAGCCACACCAGCTGGCTCAGATCTTGCACGTGTTACTTACCAGCAGAGGAGCCTCACACACGTTACTGGATTTCCCTGAGTCTCAGTTTCCCCATCAGGCAAGGAAGGCCTCTATGAAGAGGTGACATAAATCTGAGACTCAAATGACATGAAGATATATAAGAATAATGTTCAAAGAAGAGGATCAGCAACTACAAAGGTCTTGAGATGGAAACAAAATCAACCAATGTGGGGAAGACAGAGAAGGCCAGGTTGCCTGCAGCGTGGCACTGTGTATTTGTATGTGTGTTGGTGGGTGGGGTAGGGGTACGGGGTACCAACTGAGGTCAGAACGGTGAGGTACAGCCACATTAAGAAATTTTGGAGGATTTTTATCCTTAAGTATTATGAGAAGCCTTTGGATAGTTTTAACAAGGGAACGAATATTATCTGACTTATATTTGTAAAGTCTTCTTGCTGTTTGGACTGGAGCTAGAGAGAAAGCCAGGAGACCAGTAAAGAGGCTCGGATGGTGGTGGTAGCTCAGGCCAGGGCAGCAGCCGTGGGGATGAGCCACGTGGATGGCTGGGACACGCTCAAAGACGTGGAGCTGGCAGCCCTTGCTAATGGATCTGGATGTGGCAATAATGGAAAGACAGGTATCAAGGATTATTTCTAGATATTTTTTTCATTTTGTCGTGGGGGATCAAAAGTTCTGGTTTAGGTTTTTTGGTTTGAGAAGCCTAGAAGACATAAATAGAGATGCCAAGTGGAAAGTTGCCTATGTTAAACTAGAGCTCAAGAAAGAAGTCAGGCAGGAAGATAAATCTGGAAGCCATCAGCACATAGATAGTATTTAAAGTCACAGGACCATAACAACTCACCTAAGGAAAAAATGTAAAGAGACAGACAGGATGAAGGCCACAGACCAGGGGTTCTCCAGCATGTGATCTGGTGAAAACTGGGGGAGGAGGAAGATCAGGACAATGAAACAACACAGGAGCCGAAGAAGAAGGAAGTAGTCCCGGGAATCAAATGCTGCCAAGAGGACTCATGAGGGAACCGAGGTAGCTTCCCTGGATCTTGACAAGATAGCAGTCGTTGGTGACCTTGACATGAGCTGGTTCCCTGCTCTGTTGGGGACAGAATGAAAAGAGGGTGGATGAGGAGTGAGCGTACAGACAAAGTGCTGCTCTTGGCACAGCCCTGGCACATAGTAAGCTCCAATAAATGCTCTCGTGTATCATTATCCACCATAAGGCACCTCTAGTGTGCAGCTCCACAGGACTCCAAGGCTGTCAACTGCTGTAGGTACAAATACTAAAGTCAACGTGCACTGCGAAATGCTACTTCACCCAGGAAAAGGGTGCCAGCACAGGAACCGGACCAGGACAAAGTAACTATTTTTTAACACATAATAAATGTAAATTTCAATTTTGCAATCATAATAAAAAAAATGTTTGGTCAAAGCTACAAAGAAACTCATGGTGTTAAACAAAGAAGGCTGCAGAAGCGTGAGCCCTGCTGTACCTACGGGCCCTGAAGCATGCATGGCTGGAAGTAGGGGGTGAGGTGGGGGCATTCTGCTCTTCACGTAAACTCAAGGACACACCTGCTGGAATCTCCTCCCTGGAGGATGGAGTTGTTCTGTGGATAAGTATTCTTTCACATCACATGCCCAGGGGTGTCTCAGCACTTCAAAGATGTCATCAGAAATGAGAGATGCTGGATGCGTGATTTAATTGGAAGGTCATGCTCGGTGACCTCTCCTACAGGCCGTAACAGCATGGTACCAGCTCATTTTGTAAATGGGAGAAGGGGAGAACCCTCTTCCAGCCATCATTATATTCAAAAACTATGTGGGTTCAGCAGGAAACCAGAGGAACAAGCACAGTCATGACCTCCGTGACACAGCAGCCACCAGCCCGTCAGATGCTCCCCCTGTTTGATTTGCCCTGTGGGCTCTGATTCTGCTGTGCTGGGGGACATGCAACATGCCAGCCCAGCCCATCACCCCTGTCTCCCATAGCTCCACAGAGACCCTTCACCCTGTATGCTTGCTGGTGTGTTGATCTGTCTGATAAAGAATGAATCATGTAGAAAACTGAAAGTGTACCTCTTTTCATTTCCTCTCCAAGCACTTAAGATGTGGAAGAGATGGGTTTATTGAATGAAAGGCTCAGATACTGCCCTTCACTCATTCATTCATCAAAAATAAATTGAGCCCTTTTATATGCCAGGAGCTGTGCTGGTCATAATGCACAAAACACCAACACCCAAGACAAACTTGTAAGGGCCCTTGTGATGCCTATTTTCTAGTGGCAGAGACAGACGATAAGCTAGCAAAGGAACGAGTCTATGATACTGATTTCAACCACTAATAAATGCTCCCAGGAATAATAGGGCAGATGAAGGGAGAGAGGGGGCAGGAGGAGGGCAGGGGACAATGACAGATACAGCTGACAGAGAGGTCCTGCCCATGGAGGTGCCAGTTTAGCCCTGTCCTAAGGGAGTAAGCCTGCTGACAATGTGGACAAAGAGCAAGGGTTCAAAGGAAGGTGCTACAAGGACAGGAGCTCTGAGGCAGGGATGAGTTTGGTGTGTTTCAGATATTGCAAGAAGACCAATGAGGTTGGAGTAAAATGCGAGAGAAGGAGCATGGAAGAATTCAGTATCATAAAGCTACACAGACATGTAGAGACTTGTGGGCCATGATAATAAAAGGGGGCTACTTTTTCTAAATGTGTTGAGAAGCTTTTAGAGGTTTCAGAGCAGAGAATGGTATGATCTGATCTGTATCTTAAAATATCACTTTGATTGTTCTGGGATGTAGGAGTAGTTGGGAGACCATCAGCAGTGAGAGGTGACGGTGCATTTGACAGGGTGATGGTGATGGCGGTTGTCGCTTCCTAGTGTAAATAAATCTCCCTTGGGAAGGATCCTGGATTCTTACCCTTTGGAATGTGGATAAATGACCCTAAGAGGAAGAGATGATTAGTGTCTCCAGATGTAGAACGCAGGAACATGCAATGGTCCTAGGTCACACCCCCTTGAAATGCAAGCTCACACTTCCAGAAAGGCGATCTCTCTGGAAGGCTCTCACTCTCTGACCACCCTTCGCTTCCAAAGCTCACTGTTGTAGCCCACGTCCCAAGTCTAGGGGAGGCTTTGAGTGGAACTCCACAGTTCCCCAGATAATAAGAAGGAAGTGAGTTTCCAAACCTTCAGAGAACAGCAAGTGACCAGAAGACAGGCTGAGGACAGTGACAAATGAATATGGCATGATGCCTAATTCTATGTCTTGACTTGCCTGGGCCACAGAGTACCCAGATATTTGGTCAAACATTCTTCTGGGTGTGTCTGTGAGGGTGTCCCTAGACGAAAGCCATGTTTGAATCTGCAGACTGAGTGAGACAAATCGCCCTTCCCAAGGTAGGTGGGCCTCTCATCCAACCCACTGAAGGCAAAGAACATTGAGCAAAAGACAGAGCAGGAAATAATCCTTCCCTCCCGTCTCTCCGTGTTCAAGCTGCGACATCAGTCCTCTCCCGCCTTCAGACTCAGATCTGGATGGGGCCTCCCACAGATTGGCTCTCCTGGTTGTCAGGCCTTGGAATTCATACCAGAACTGTACCCACAGCCCTCCTGGGTCCCCAGTTTGCCAACTGCCCATCTTGGACTTCTCAGCCTCATTAATCATGTAAGCCAATTCCTTATAGAAAATATAAATATATAAAATATACAAGACACAAAAATCAAGAACAATCAAAAAAATAAGAAAAAAAATAAAAATAAAAAAATAATAAATAAAAAGAAAATATACAAGACACATACATAATATATAGGATACAGGAGACTGGTCCTGTTGTCTGGAGAATCCAGCTGAATACATATGGGAATGGCAGTTACCTTAAAAGGCCAGAATGTTTGAGGAAGGCAGGAAGAAATGGTCAGAAAGACACAATGAGAAACGACAAAGACGCCTATCCCACCTCCCAGGCCTGCACTCCGTGGGGACCGGGAAGAAGAAACAGCCCCCTCTCAAGAGGACTCCAGCATCCTCAGGAAAGAGCAGATCTCATTCTGAGGGAGATTTATGCAAAACGATTGAAGGTACAGGGGATGGCGCTGATCACAGACGGTTGCAGAGGACACAGTGGGAGGTTCTGAGTGGTAAGGAAGGGTTGGGAATTGAATCCTATTAGGAGATATAAAGCACCTTAAAGGGCACGAATCAAGGTGGGGAACGGCGATCTCAAACGCATCGTGTTCTGGTGTGGAGACGAGATTATTCCCCAGGGTCTTCTAGAAACAAGTGGGCAAGCACTCTAATAACCATCCTCAGCCAAGAAGTCTGGGGCAGGGGAGGCCTTGCAAGGACCTTCATGTCCTATGCACTCCCCACCCTTAAATGCCGCAATGTGACGTGAGCCAGAGAGAGGCTATCCCACCTGCAGAAATCACTGGCGCTGCACCCAGACGGGGCTGAGAGGACTCTCACCGGGAGATTCATTTCCACCTAGACTCTGCTTAGGACACTAGCTGCTCGCTGTCACTACGAAGAGAATGGGCCAAGAAAACCAGCACTTTGGCTACAAATGGAAGACTGCTCACAGCCAAAGTTCTCTGAAGAGAATCTGGTCTTTCAAAACCTCTCCCCCAGAAGAGCCTCAGTAAGCCGTCACCCACACATTACGGAAGACCCAGCCCGAGGGCAGGTCCTGCATAACATGTTGATCATCTCCACGCTGGGTTCCACCTGCTCCTCACTGAACCTGTTCCTCAGGAGGCCCCTGTCTGCTGCTTGAGCCTCTCTTGGGCTGCGCTTTGACCCCTGGGAATGTTCCTGCCTCTTCTGGTGACTCCTCTCCCCTTAGATCCCTCCCTTCCTCTCAGGGAGTCCTACAAAATCCACCACTTCACAGTATTCGTCCGCCCTTTCCTGGGCTCCTTCACGTCACTCACCATGTCTATTCTTTCATTTGTTCTACATTATTAAGAGCCCACCTTCCAATAATAACTCTTTCTAAATTGCCTAAAGTATGTGTTCTTCTCTGGGAAATGTACTTGATGTCCTTTGGGACACATTCCCATCTTCAAGTCACCTTTGGGGTGCAGTCTAACCATCCTCTTGTCATTATCTCTTCCTTAAAGACAAGAAGTCCTTGAAAACCGTTTCTTCCAAAGAACTCACTGCTACACAAAAACAACAGCAAAAATCTCCCAGCCCACCCTCATCCTGAGTAAGCGTGAAATCTCACAACGGTGCTTATTGTCTTCCTACTTGGTAATGAGGCTAATAGCTCACTTTTTAGAACATTCATTTAAATGTTGTTCATGGTTGACTCTACATTATTTAGTCTCTCACCTCAGCGGTGCGTTATATATTTTAAGGTTTTAAGAAGGTGAAAATCACAGCTTTATATCATGTAGTGTCACATTCAGACAGATGTTATTACTTTTATCTTAGTTATGAAGTAAAAAGTCAAGGGTATGCTTGTGTTATCCGAAAACATGGTCAGCGATAGCCAATACTCCACAATTTGCCCTGGATCTTTGAAGGTCGGAGCTGTGCATTTTCCAGAAAACAGATCCAATTTTTGCATTTTGCAGGCTGTTATTGCACTTGCCCACATTTGCCCTGAAAAGACAAATGAAATGTAAAACATATCACATTCGTTAATTTTTAAGCATAGTTACTGCTATAGGTCCTTAAGAGAACCCCTTGCATATCAGTCGGCAATGGAAGAATGTTCATCAATACCCCAAAGCTTCTTCATTAATTGGTTTCCTTATAATTCTCCTAATCAAAGAGTAGCTGCAAGTTCTGCATGATTCCTCAGCAGTTTGCCAGTATAGCAGAGAGACTTCAAGTATTCAACCCTGGGTACCAGAAGCTGTATTTACCAAATCTGAGATTCTTCAAGCCCTCCTCTTTTACTCTTGCACTGATCTTTGTCTGATTGTGGAGTCAAATAGGAAAAGGGAGATGAAGCTCCATCAGGTAGATGCGTCTGCTGCCCAGAGTACCATCTCCTTGACCCACTGTCCACAGACGGGGTGAAGGTTTCAGGCTGAGCTCAGACTCACCTTGCGCTTTGCAGCATCCAGCCTCAGGCAGCCACTGTGTGTCCTCCCTGTTTGTGCCCCAGGGGCTCCTCGGTACTGGGAACAGAAGAGGAAGCTAATGTCCCAGTCAGTGGAAAAGGGGTTGGTGATAAGCCTTGCAGCCTGCCGTCCTTCCAGTGGGCCTTCCTGGGGGCACCCATACCCCTCTCAGGAGCTGCCCCAGGCTTGAGCCATCACTGTCCCAGCAGCAACGCTTCCTGGCTTCAACTAGCGTATCGATGACTTCCATACGCACACACTGGCTTTTCCTCCCCTGCCCCGGACTCCTGCTTCCAGGAATCACCTTTCTGGCAGGAAGAAGACCTGAACTAAAACCCTCCCTCCTTTCCATCGACGTTGCTACATGTGTATGTTAGGAAATTGGGTGAGGAAGTAATGGAATTTGGGGGCCAATTTTAATGTTAAGTGATAATTTTGCATCATCTGAAAATTTTCCTAATTCCTCAAAAAGCCCTGTATATTGATCTGTATATTGGCTGCCATTGAGCCAATCTTTGAAGAAATAGAAAGTAGACAGACCTCAGGAGCAAAGCTGTTTCTCTCTTTCAGATGATATGAGCTCATGTGAGCCCCCAAAGACAAACCCACAGGAGCCCCACACAAGTAGCCGTTACACGTAAAGCTGCACTTCCACAAACCAGCGCCCTGGAAAGTCTATGCAGAGAAGAACCCTGGAAAATCAGTAAATGCTTATTGACTGACTCTTAGGTTTCGATTGAAGAGAGGAAAAGTTCCGGAGCAAATGCAGCCCTCCAGCACACAATGCTTCTGGAGTCGGAAAGAAGCTGCACCCTGGCGTGAACCAAGGGTTTGTCTCAGATCACCCACCAATAGTAAATCTCTCCTCTCCTCCTCATGTTTAATTTCTATATAACTTTCACTCACAGTGTGTGCTGACTCACATAACAGAAAAATGCTTTATTGAAGTTTTCCTACTTTTTAAACTAACAAATTATGTCGTAGCAATAAGTATTTAAATAACACTCCATGTGTGCATTAAGATACATAAAAACATACTTTGGGAAATGTCCCTATTAAAATATTTATAGAACTTAGACAGGAATTTCTATACCTTCATGGGGTTTGGTCACATGGCTCTTTGGTCGTGTGTGTGTCTTCTGGTACCCAAAAGGGATGCTCTAAAAAAGGGAAAGAAAGAAATGCCAGAATTAGGGTACTGCTTTGTTACTGATAAGCTTAAAGACACAAAATTCATAATTTCAAATTATGAGATACCATTGCTAGGATATGACATGTATCTTCATATATTATTTAAATAAGGGTGTGCATTTGAATAGCTTATGTTGACAGATGACAGAAAAGTGGGTTCAGAGAGAAGGAGTTTATGTAAACAGCCAGAAAAAAGGCAGATGACTTTTAATACAGGCAAGGGCATTTATAGATAATTCATGCAGATGTATAAAAGGGGTTATAATAGTCTGCTCAGGCTGCCTTACAAAACACCATAGATTGGGTAGCTTAAACCACAGAAATGTATTTTCTTACAGTCTGGAGGCTGGAATGTCGTGGAACTTGTTTCCTGGTGAGCTCTCTTCCTGGCTCGCAGAAGGCCGCCTTCTTGCGGGGCACTCACATGGCCTGCCTTCTGTGGGCTCGTGCCCAGAAAGAGATGGGGGTGCAGTACTTCACATCTCCTCCTGCTCTTACAAGAACACCGATCCCATAGGATTGGGGACCTACCCTATGACCTCACTTAACCCTAATTTCCTCCTGAAGACCCATCTCTAAATACCATCATCTGGGGTTGGAGCTTCAACACATCAATTTGGGGGGAGCACAATTTGACCCCATGACGGGGGTCACACTGTTCAATACAATAATTTCTTTTTAGGATCTATCCTAAGGGATAGTCCAAACTATAGAAAAACATATACATAAAGATTTTTCCTTGCAGAGAAAAAAAAGAAATGTGCAGCAACAGGAAAGGGCGTGAGAGTGGCAGACCCACTTGAAGAAACTGTGCAGCAGTGCAGAACGCACCTAGAGCGCGCTACGGGCGATTTCGGAATATGTGGGCTCTAGGACTGAGCTGAGTGTGGGTTGTTTTAGTTATTGTTACCATTCTGGACTGAAAGGTTTCCCCCTAAAACTCCACCTGTTAAAGCCCTAACCCCCCAGGGCCTTGGAATGTGACTGTATTTGGAGATAAAGCCTTTAAAGGGGTAAGTTTAAATGAGGTCATAAGGGTGGACTCTAACCCAACCTGACCAGTGTCCCTGTAAGAAAAGGAAGAGACAATAATTTCTTTTTATTATAGCAGTAAGTACCTACCACACACAGAGGAAGGGTCACATGAGGACACAGGGAGAAACACTGTGTACAGGCCGAGGAGAGAGGCCTTGGGAAAGATGAGCCCTGCTGACACCTCGATCTTGAACTTCCAGCCTCCAGGACTGACTGAGAGTGAGCTTCTGTTGAAAGACCCCAGTCTGTGGTGCTTTGTTACCGCAGCCCGAACAGACCAGTCCAGTTACCTTCAAGGAACCAGAGGCTTGGCTTGCTGCTCGGGGTGGGTGTGGAGTGTGGGAAGGGTTCTCTCGTGCTCACGCCCCACCCTCAGCTTTCACCCAACCCTGAATGCCTGCCTCGCCCACCCTCAGCTTTCACCCAACCCTGAATGCCTGCCTCTCTGAGCTTCCCCTGCAGGAAGGACCGGGGGCCCACGGCCTTTTTCACCTCTCCCACAGAGTGTTTGTCTCCCCTCCTCCCCTCAGCAACAATGTCTCTGCATCTGCGCCTCGGAGGCCACACATCTCTCTGCCTCCCTCCCCACTGTCGCTGTGAGTGAAGGTTCAGACATTAGGGTGGGATCTCTGCTTCGCCCCCTGCTCCCTGCCCACCAGCCCTGCAGCGGGACCCAACCTCCTCCGCAGGCCTGCACCACCAACCGGGCTCCTTCCGGCCTCCCACCCCATCTTCCAGAGAGTTCCTGACGGAGGACCACAGAGAAGTCTGAGTGGGTGTGAATGCCCCTCATGTCTGGAGTTCCCGGGGTCTCTCTGCTGCCATGCCAGTCCACACTGGGCCCATGGCAATTAGTTCAAATTTTAGCCAACTTCTTTGAAACATTTTTCTGGCAGAGGTAACTTCCTCCTGTGTCTGTCACAGTGTTCATCCTGCCTTTTCTAGGGGAGGGACTCTGCCTCCTTGGACATCAGGCTACTCATTGGTGCTGTGATCTCAGCTCTCTGACTCTGATGAGTTCAGGAAAAGCTATGAGTCTGTGGTTTATCTGACTTTTACTCATTAAAGTCTGAGTGATACTTTTCAGCTTTCCACTTTCTAGGCAGAATTAGAACCCATGTCCAATTTTAAGTGGCCAGTCTGTTGCATGTAAAGGCTGAACTGAGCACCAGCAGAAACTTGTTTTGCAAACCAGGCCATAGCAAGCACAGCATGAACCTCAGAAGTCGCTGTTAATTCTCCATCACTCAAAACTTTCAAGGAATACATAAGCATCCAGTTAAGAGGAACAGTGGATGGAAAGAGAAGAAATCGGAACCTAAACATGTTAATTTGGGGGACTCCTCTCTTTTCCCTTTGCCAAACCTTCCTCAGAAGTCAAGTGTGGCACAGTGGGAAGGGGTAAAGGTAGAGATATTTTAAAGCTGAAAGGATATTCACAGGTCTCTTTCCCTTTCAAAGGCAACACCATTTTGAACAACAACTCTTTTGCAAGGTCCATTGTGCTAGTCTGAAATTAAATTCATAGTAACATAACTTACCTAGATACCTAAATTTCAAGATAAAAAGACTCCAACAGACTGCCCTACATATGATAGAAAGGAGATATACAAGGGAAGTTGTCTATAAAACAGCAAATGCAATGCTCAGTAGGACTCCACCAGAAGACCCATGAAGGAGTCAGTCAAAATGTTACAGCTATAAATCCAGAAGGACCCTGAGTGTCATATTAGAACACAAATACCACAAGTGACACAGCTATTGGTGAAGTGGTTTTCCAAAATAGCACACAACTCTAGACAAAGCCCTCACAAAACCACTCCAACCTTCCTTTGATTTTCAAGGCAGATGCATTTATGGACAACCTGGTATATCTGACATGCATGATAAACCTGTTTATGTTCTTACCTATTGTGAAATATTTACAGTGAAAAATATCAGACAAACAGATGTAGCACTTACATGAACGTCTGATAGGACATTGGAAAGTTTTGCTGACTTTTCCCAAGTGGTGTACAACAACCCGCCCTCAACTGAAACTCACCAGCATTAGTCGATCATTAGGAAACTCAAGCACCCTCGCCACATGCACTGGGAGGAGAGCCGCCCCTTTCACCAGGTAGGACCTGGCCCAGGTGCATGCCCCGAGTCACACAGCATGCTGGCAGAGCTCCAGTCACTTGCCGCCAGGCCTGTCCTTTGCACCATGCTTCTGGGGCCTCCAGACTCCAGAAAGGGAAAATCCAGCTCTACAATGACTCCCGACTGGAAAGCTCATGGTGGTCACCTTAAAGGTGTGTCTTTAAGCACAGGTGGCTGCTTGTACCCCCTTAGCTTGAGATGCTGTGGTGCCACGTGGCTGACCAGTGGAAAGTGGCCACTAACCGCTTTGGTCCACACACCTTGACAGCCTAGGGCTGAAAACAATGCCAATGACTACCTAACAGCAACCCAATTTCCATGTCCCCTCACTGCTTTGGGGATAAATCCATGCTACGAGTATTTATTGACCATGGGGAACATGCCTGCCCTTTTGGGGTAGAGCCAGGGCCAAGGGAAGACAAGGCGGACATGGGGCCTGCCCACTTCACAGAGTTTAATGGGTGAGTAGGCAATCAGTAATTAGTGCCACACACAGTTACGTCATTAGTCAGCATGATGAAGGAAGAATCTAAGATGACATGTGAACATGGCTGAGGCATTAATCCAACAGGGAGTATGTTAGCGTTACATCAGGGAAGCAAAATAGTCCAAGTGATAGAGAATAACGGATGTAGGATTTCCACCGCACACCATCACAGGAGATACTGGGGAAGCAAAGGCCTAGCAGGGGAAGGAGAGGGGATAAGAAAAGAGTCACTCACCAGGAGAAATGAAGCTGATGGGAAGTCCCCAGCCAGCTGCTGCCCTGCACCCGGGATGGGTCTGCAGTGACCACAGCCAGCAAGGACTTTGGACGTGATGTGCTCGTCAGCAGTGATCAGATGTGGGCCTGGGGCCCCTGCCTTTCAGCTCACCCAACCCCAGTGACATAGGTGACTGCAGAAGCTGGGGGCCTTCCCCTCGGGGCTGGAGGTCCAAGGGCATATGGCCCCCAGTACACAGAGAAAACAGAGCACCAGCATTGTGGTCAAAAAGACCTGGGGTCAGAAGACATGCATGTCACTCTGTGGCCCCATATCATGTCCTCCCTCTGCCCCTTGGTACAGCAGAGTGCCAGAGGGCGAAGTGAGGATTCACTGGCATAACCCCTGAAAGTGTCGGTTCGTGGAGACAAGGCAGCACCCTTTCTGCAGGGGGTCGGATAGTAAATACGATAGGGTTTGTGGGCCACTGGGTCTCTGCACAGCTGCTCAGCTCTGCCATTGTGGTGTGAACGTAGCCGAAGACAGCAAGTAAATACTGGCTAGGATCCAATAAAACTTATGGCCACTGAAATTTGAATTTCATGTGATTCTCCTATCATGAAATGTCAGTCTTCTTCTGACTATTTTTTGACCACTTAAAAATGTAAAACCCATTCTTAGTTTGCAGGCCACATAAATACAAGCAGCAGGCTGTATCTGACTCATGGGCTACAGTTTTCTGACCCCTGTGGTAGACATGAAAAGATAAACGTTTGCCTCTTTCCCCCACTCCGTACGCACACGTGTATACACAAGTACACACAGACATACACAGAAGCACACACACACACACACATGTGCACCGCACCACGGGGAAGAGGCGGAGGGGCCACGTTGTTCATCACTAGCTGCCGCCACTATATGACCCTCCAGGCTGACTGCATTTTACCTAGTCCAGGCCATTTGCACTTTCTGCAGAAAAAAACTACATCACTGCCATTTTTTAAATTAGTCCTTGACATCAACAGTAACTGGCTATCACTTGAACTACCTCAGGCTTTATTAGCCATGAAATTGAAACCCAATATTACCAATTGTTCCCAAATTAAATCACCTTATGAAATATCATACATCCTTAAGGTTTTTGAAGAGAAATGAAATCAATATGTTCTGGGTTACATTTCCCACCTAGTCTTTACTGGAATCATAAATTTTCTGCTTTCTCAACCCAGCATATCATGAAGCCAGGCATGAATCTGTCTGTCTGAAGCCACTGGTTGGGCAACAATTCTCGCAAATCTTCCACCAGTCCACGGGTTCAGAATCTCATTGTGTTTTTAGAAATAACATGTCTCACCCAATAAAAGAGGGAAGATAATCGTGGGGTTGCTTTCAGCTCAGGACCTAGGCTGCTGCTTGCAACTCTGAATTTTGTCGAGGTCCCGGCTGGGAGGTTTGAGCGTCTGTTTCACAAATGTGGGAGAGCAAGTCTCACCCGAAGCCACAGCTCATGCGTGATTTACACACTGAGCTAAGTGAGAATTAAATATTTATCACCTGCAGATGAAAGTGGCTCCCTTCGAATGCTGCAGGGACGCGGGGTGCCTGCATGCAGACAGCAGCAGTGTCAGTCCCAACAGCCGGGCCCCGGCAGATGAAGACAGGGCACAGGTGCGTGTGTGTGCGTGTGCGCGAACACCTCTAGGGACTTCAGGGGTCCACCGCTCATGATGTACCACCAAAGACCTGACCTCCTCAAGTTCAGTGCAGCCAAATCCCTCTCCTCCAAGTGGGTTCTCTTGGTAAATGGATTCATCCTTAAGGCGAGGGAAAAGCGGAGTGCCCCAGGCAAGAGGTCTTTCCCCCGGCTTTACAAACACATTCTCCATTGCTTAATTTCTGTTTCCTAAATGTTGCCAGAGCCTCCTGGCTGGGTGTCTTCTGCCCACCCCCACACCCCTTCCCACCCTTCTCCATCCCAGGTGGATGACAATGGTCTCCCTGGACCCCTGGCTCCCGTCAGGCCTGCTCAGGGGAGGCATGAGCAGGAGGGTCTGCCGCCTGACCCCCTCGCTGCCCGGCCTCTGTGGCTCAACCATGCCCCTCCTGCAGCCCAGCAGCGGCCAGGGTCCCTCCTTCCAGGTGACCCACCTCTCCCTGCCCCTTCAGCTCCACGGATGGTGACAGCCCCTCAGGCCTACAGGTCCTGCCCAGGCTTGCGAGACCACCATCTACCCCCTTCCACCCCCCCCCCGGAACCCTCCTTTCTGATGGCCTCTCACCTAATTCTCTCGTCAATGCCAAGTGCTCAGCTGGTCCCCAGAGAGGACCATTCTCCCTCTTTACACAGGATGGAGAGTTCTTCCTCGGTGACATCCACAGCACTCAAGTGGCAGGGTTCAGGTGTTGACACTGCGTCTCCTGTATGCTCGGCTGCATCCGTTCACCTTTTAGGTCACAAACTCCCAGGAACTGGCTACTCAACTTCAGTACCCCTAAGTTTTCCAAGGTCAGGGCTGCACAGAGCAGAGGAAGTGCTTCTATTCAAGCTCTCTAATTAGCTTCATGCTATGAAGTTCTACTGTGAACTATGGAAAATCTTCGACAGGCATAGAATCTGGCAGCACAACCAAGTTCAAGGACATTGGGAAAGACGGGGGTGGGGGTGGTTTCTCTGGTTAGGATTTCATGACACAACTCTTCGGGGAATATTTGTTCAACTGAATCTGCAGCCTCATCACCCATTCATTAGCAGAGCACCATCTCTCTCTTCCCGAGAAACACCGTTGGCCATGATGTTCTGCTGTGACTGACTCGCGCTCACCGCCCTCCCCCGAGCCTGCTTCAGCTCTCTGCATTGCAAAAGTGAGAGATGGATTCACCACATCAGCAGAACACCACTTTCCGTTGAGAGCTGCCTTGGGGTTTTCAGGATTCCTAAATGGAAACTGGTAAGTACACAGACGTAACACTGAGAGAGAACACAGATGGTGTGTTTGTGTAAAAGAGCCCTCTGTGAACCATGAAGGTCATTTCCAGGATGCCCTCTTTAGGTCATCACTGTCCCAAAGACCTTTACGCAGCAATGAAACCTGCCATCTGCACTTTTCAGTACAGTAGCCCCTAGCCACGGGTGGCTAGTTAGCATTTGACATGTGGTTAATGGGACTGAAGAAAGGAATCTTATATTTTATTTAATTTCAAATAATTTAAGTGTACACGGCCACATGTGGCTGTGATGGGGGACAGCATAGCTCTAGATAGTCCTGTTCAAATAACTTAAAAACAAAAAAATAAAAAACTGGCCAGGGATCTCTCTGAGAAACCTTACTCCTAGAATAAGCTACTGTGAGAACCTGTTCATTAGTGACATAGGAAAACTTCACAGAATCTGATCAATGAAAAAAATCTTTTTGAGAATGATTTGACAAGCACATGCTAAGTTGGAGAAATTTCTATGGAACTCATTTGGCATTGTTCTCCAGAGTTCAAAACGTAAAGTTCAATTATACTCTACATGCAACCCCCAACTCCTAAAATAACTATAGAAATATGATTTTTATAGCAGGAAAATGGCAAATATCCATTATGTTTCAATATACTGTCTTTCTCAATACTGACCTGTTTGATACCAATAATGTAGTAAATGCCCACAGAATGCTAGGTTCTGTAAAGATTACAACAGGCATCAGTGATGTGTCACTTGCCGTGTCCCAGGGCCTGGGGCCTGTGGTGGTTTGCAGAGAGTAAACCAGCAAGTGAAGAATATGGAGTTCACTCACTGAACACTCACTGAACAGCTCATGAACCTTCTTGTCTTTCTGCTTGACTTGTACTGCTCAAGCATGGTGATGGGACCTAGAATCACACTGGCAGGGAGTAGAGAAGTTATAATGAACAAGAGTCTCATTTTTAAGCACTGAGTTTGCAATATTTTTTTCATAAAAAGAACTCAGAAAAGTGATAGAGGAATATTCACGGGTTTTTTTTCATTTCGCATTGTAGTTCTACTCTAAAGAAAATAGGCAGCCGATTCCTTCACTTTAGAGACACAGTCCTAGAAAAGATTACTTTTTTTTCCAGGATCTTCCAAGCATTGGTGAAATTCAAACTATTTGACAACCAGTAAGGCCTGAACACCAACCAATCAGAACAGATGTTGTGTGGACACCACCCAATCAGAATATTGTATGGACACCAACCAATCAGAAGGAACACTTGCCATAGCTCCTCCTTGGGCCAGCAAATACCCCCTGAGTTAGCTGCTAACTCATAGGAGGGGATCCAAGGGAGAGGCTAAATGTGATTTAAGATCATAAAAATATCTTATAAACCATGGTAAGATAAGACTTGTCCATCTGGATTGGATTAGCAAGCAGGAGTGTTGAGTGATGAAGAACATCACCACGATGAATTTATGTCTTTTTACTTAGTAACTTTAAGGAATTCACTGAACTCTTACACTTGAAAAGCCAAATTCTATTTTACCAATAGCATGGTTGAGCAGGGGGGCTCAGAGCTGTTGCCAATGACTAACCATCATAGAAACCTGTACCAACGAGTGCAGCATTCAACCAAATATTAGTCCTGGTTAAATACCAGGACTGGTTCATTCTAGGTTAAATATGAAGAGATGGGGTGGCTGGTGAAATACATTCACTGAGAATAGCTACATGAAAAAAGAAGAATATTTGGAAAAGGTAGCAATTTAATTCTTAATAACAACATTTATATCAACTTTAAATGGCGCAAATG
Source organism: Phataginus tricuspis (assembly GCA_029783875.1). NCBI lineage: Eukaryota > Metazoa > Chordata > Mammalia > Pholidota > Manidae > Phataginus > Phataginus tricuspis. The sequence goes on along the minus strand of JAQQAC010008350.1, from coordinate 98,645,651 downwards.
TACAACCGTCAAAGACTAATATGAAAATGTGATTTTTTTTACATATTCCTCCGTTTTGCTTTTTAGAAAATGCCTGATTCCTAAACACTATAATTGTTTAAACTACCACCTGAATAATAAAGAATTAAGAAAGGCAATACAATTTCTTGCTGTTTTCTCTCTCTTTATTAAAAAACACGTTACACCCGTTTCCAGGCTTTTCAGCTGTGTGGGGCTCAGCCGCATATAAGTCATGTGAGGACACGAGAGCGAGCCTGATAAGGGAGCAGATGAAAGTGTCTGCACGTAAATATCCAGGAGTGAGATATTTCACAATGTGCACGCCAGCTTTAGAACTTAACCTTACGTTTAACCTATGAGTGCTGACTTCCCAGACAATTTTACATCTCTCATTGATCCTAACCGTTAGGCTCTTTTGGCGCTGGTGATAGACACTAATGCCCCCCCTACATAAATATCATCCTCATGTGATTTAAGATAATAAAAACATTTTTAAAGTCATGGTAGGATGTAGACATTTATTGGATTAGCAAAGAGTGTCGAGTAACAAACAATTACCATGTTGAGTTTGCAGCTTTTATTCAGTAACTTTGTAGAATTCACTGAAATCCGGAAACATGTGGAGAGTCAAAGTCTAGCCTGGAAGCTGGGAAAATGGATCCCCTGTCTCACCAGTATGGCTACTTCCAGGTGACGCTGGCAGAGCTGGGGTCCAGCCTCGGACGGAGAGGAAGACGATGCCACCGTGATGCAGGTCATCTTCACTATACTAAAGTTACATTCCTGACCTTCCTAGGACTGGCCACATTGAAGGAAACCTGCGGGCGACTTGCAGGGCCTGGCCGGTGGTCATCAGGTGTCTGGGAACAAACGGGAAAGGGTTGATTTAATCCCTTGAGATCAGTGCAAAAGACACACTGGAGAAGAAAGTTCCACTCATCAGATGACGTGAAAAGAGGACCCAGCGAGGAACAAAAATGGCAATACACGGCCTTCCCTTATTGCATTATTTCCAATAACATTCCCTCTCGTTGCCAAAGTTCATTACCTAAAGAGCAATCCAACTCGCAGAGTCCAATCGTTGCTTGTGTGAAGACAATGACCACAAAGACGCACAATTTTGCTTTGTGTCTTCAACTTGCCTATGGCAGTGCCAGCTTTCATATAAAAATGTAAGCTACTTCTAACCCTCTTTAAATAACGCACATTTCTTCCAAAGAAGAGGGGCAAACATGAAGAAGTGTCTCCACGTAGACTGCCCATCTGTGCCCTTGGACATGCACGTGGCCACGCACCAGGAATGCAGGCAGACCGTGCCGCTCCCGTTGGGGAATGTAGTCCCAAACAAACAACTTACTCCTCCAGAGAGGCCAATGCCACCTGAGACTACCGCCCTATTAAAACAGCTACAGTGGCTTTTCCTGCCTCTCCTGAGACTGCCGGCTCACATTCCAGGGCACTGTAGATGTCTTGGACATCTTAAATAATGTAACTGGGCACCGTGCATTATTTACAGCGCAATAGAATGTCAGGGAGTCTTGAGGACAGAGTCACTCTGGCTCGTGTCTTAGTTTGTTGACTCCGTGTCACACAAGACAGGAGAGCCGGGAGCACTACCTCAGCCATGCACTGTAGGGTCTGGGCCTTTGCTGTGAGTGCTTGAGAGCTTTCCTCTTGTTCTTTGCTCTTTGTTGTCCCTTCTGGGTCACCCCAAGTGAATTGCTGTTTTCTAAAGTTACAAGAGTTCATTTCTGTTTATCTCAAAAGAGCACTGATCAGTGGGGAAGACTTGATTCACACTGCAAGTGGTTCATACGCTCACCCTCCAAAACGGACAGACTCAGGAAAGCAAGAGACAGAGTTACCCAAAATAACCAGCAAAGTGGACTGACAGTGAGTTGAAGCCTGGAAAAGAGGAGAGGAATGGAGGAGGTTTTTAAAAATCTTCATGGAGATGCAAAACATTTGCAAACCCTGTGGCTTCACAGGAAAATAAGAGGTGCTTGCCTTTCCTTTCACTGTAATTTTTAGTAAGAATGTGTTTATTAGTTGTCCTAATGTGTTTTGTGAGCAGTTTATACCTGAGTTAGCTGTACTTCACCAACAGAAACTCTTATCTAGAAAATTATGTCAGTATTATATATTCTAACTGTGAATTCATCCAGGTGAGAAATAATCGGTGAAGAAAAGGGTCATGTTTTAATATATGTCAGTTTTGAAAATCGCTTTTTTTTCCTTATGATCCTGCGTACAATTTAACACATGATCTGAGGTCCTATTTTCTTCATAGTGAATGCAGCATGCCCACCTAAAACACGGAAAGTTTAGAAGTGTTGCCCAACTACAGTGCCGCGTGGATTGTGGAGTATTTCAGTGTCAAGACTCTCCCATGTGATCTTCATTGTAACCCCCCACAAGTAGCTCAGATGCTCCTCTGTGCCCCGTGGGCGGCTCGGCCCTGAGGTCAGGAAGTACAGCTCGCTCCCCATGCACAGCTGTAAGAAAATCCCCAGAACTCAGAGATGATTTTCCCTTAGACACAATGCCGTATGTGTCCATTGTTTTCACCCCAAACCACAAAACTATTTCCTCAATGCAGATCACCTAGGACCTAGGAACATAGTGAAAAATGCCCACTCTTTGGCTCTGCTTCCCAGAGATCCTGACCCAGAAAGCCTGGAAGAGGCTCAGGACTTTGCACTTTGACAAGCGCCCGAAGCGCTCCTGGTACACCACTCTACTGAGAACTACAGAACACCAGCAGGGTGCCGGGACACAGGTACCCATCGGCACAGGTGCACCCCCACGCTCAGCAAGCATTCTTTGGGATCCAAGACACAGGAAACACATCACCAGAACAAGGTGGCCCCACCTCTCCCTCTGGTAAAGAGTCCTGTGTTCTGGAGACCCTGGCTTGGGAGTGGGCTGAGAGGTGGGGGTGGGCAAGAGAGGGAGCTCCAGGCAGCCAGCCAGTGTCTCTTCCCACAGTTTGCAAACCGACCTCAACTGATGGACATGACCCACATCAGCCATCACCACCCTGTAGCTTCAGACCACGGTGGCTGGCCTTCTGTGGGACAGACCTTCAGGCCACAGCCTGTCCCCAATGACACTGTCTCTGAGATGAGCCCTCACCCCTTCTGAAGTTTCCTGAGGACTGTCAACAAGGAAGACATCACAAGAAAACCAGGGATCTGAAAGCGGAGGGTCCCCCCAACATCTCCTCTTAATCTCTCCCATGGTGCGTGTGGGCCTCCGGCATTCTCAGCCCTAATCAGAAGGACATCAAAGGAGTGAGAGCTACAGGAGCTGGTGCAGCAGCCAACAGTAGAAAAGCAGTTTTCTACCCCTTCCTAAACTATGAAAATTCCACTTTCCTGTTTTAGTAACTGTTGAGTGTAGGATGTAATTAAGACCATGCTTGATGTTGCGTGATGCAGACACGGCATGCAGAGGGGACGGAGACGGAGACGCAGAAGTGCAGAACTCCGAGTGGGACTGCAAGCTGTGACATCGAAAGCAGGGCTGAAAACGGAGGCGCTGCCTGCTCCCCACAGCGCTGTGCTCGCCCTGAGCCGGGCGCGCTCACAGACTCCAGGGCTCCGTGGCTGGACCCTCCCCTACTTGCAGGGGAGACCTCATGATTCCAGCAGGAGTCCAGGCACCGTCAACCCCTGGGAGTGGCCCGGTGCAACCCCCATCCAGTTGGTTAGCACAGGTATCATGAATGCCTTGAGACACTGAACAAATCCTAATTGTTGGGTGGTAGGCAAGGTGACCCTGGGTAACCTCCCACCCTTCCTTCCAGCAAACCCCCACATCCATCTTGCTAAGATAGCCAATAGCCCTGAAGCCCACCCACCTAGACAGCCACCCCAGGTTGCTCTAAAAGGCAAGACGCTCAAGCCACCTCTTCTGACCCAGGAGGCCCATAGGTGGGGACCAAGAATCTGGTCATCCCCAAGGCCACGCCGACCACTCCTGTACGGAGCCCTCAGCTCTTCGGGCTTTCCCCCCCTTGATCATGTTTGAACAGGAGACCTTAAGGAAAACCAGAGTGCCCGTGAACACACAGGAGTGACGTGGTGATTTGACACGGGCTTGTTTACCTTTCTGTAATGATGCACAATATGTTATTTTTATGTTGCACAATCACCTACTCCGGTCTACTCGTATATCTGGTCATGGCTGGATCGTGATGATCAGCAAAAGGACCCTGTCTACATGTACACGTGCCCCTTGAATCCCCTTATTGTGCCAGCATGGCACTGGGAACTGAAGATTTTCCCCCTCTTAAGGAATAACTGGTTAACGAGCACCTGGTGACACTGTGCTAGACCATGTGTGTCATCGGTGGCCATCCTTTAGTTAAGAGCTTCTAAAAATGCTGAGGGAAAATAAGACCACCGGCTGGGCAGATGAGAGGCCAGCGTGAAGAGAAGAGACGGGTGCGTCTCAGCAGTTGCTGTTCTGTTGACAAAACCAAGATGGCCTTGCGCTGAGACCAGCTGATGCAGCACGGCCACTCTGGCAGCTGGGGCACGCGCCACAGCTCTGCGGGCAGGACGTGCATCCGGCCCGACCAGCTCCACAGCAGTGAGAAGGAAAAGGCTCTTGCTGAAGGCTGACCTGCAGCTTGAAATCTCTGTTTAATCTACAGGCTACTCTGCAAAATAGTGTTGTCTGTAGCCAACAACCCTGACAACTAATTAACAAGCTGGAGCTCCTGTGTGAACGTCCCACAGTAGCAGGGGCGGCTCTGAGACAAACTGGAGCCATACTGAGGCCCGCGGAGAGAAGCCCAGGATGAAAGGACCGATAAAGGGGCTCTGTGCAGCTCTCAGCTGCCTCTCCTGGGCCTGTGCGGAGGGGCACCTTGACGTACCTCTACAAGCTGGGGCTGTGCTGCTTGGTGGCTCCTGAGGGGCCAGGTGACCCCATGAGGGACTGTGTCCTCTTTGGGCCAGGAGCATGGGCAGGAGCCGCCATGTTCCCAGGCCTGGCCCCCTCCTCCACTGTCCACTTGTCCTTCCCTTCTGTAAGTGCTTCACAGGAAGTGGAGCCCAGGGCACACCTCACATCCAGGCTCTCCAAGTGGGCAGCCTGCAGCCGGTGCTTGGGCCTGTACCTGCAAAGGCACTCTTTGGTTCATGAGCAAAGATGGACCTCTTCAAAACTGTGCATGTCCTAAAGTCCTTGCACTCTAAGTAGAAAAATCTAGCTATTTAAATAACCCCTCACCAGTTTGTAGCCCCGGACAAACAGTCCGTCTTCGTTGCAGCCTACGTGCTCCCTCAGGAGCCTCCTGCTCTGGGCCGGCACGCACGCTGCCCGGATGCCTCACAGACGCTGCCAGAAACACAGGTGTGTTGACAGCACCTTGAGGCCACTGTGCTTTTCCACTAATAGATTATTTAGCTGGTTATATGTTTAAATAGCAGAAACTTCTTAAATTTCTCTCTCTGTGTGTTTTCCAAACACTCCAAGCTTAAGAAGCACGCACTCAGAGCTCTGAACATCATTCTCCATTCCTGTGCCCACACACATCTGGAGTTAGTTCCCCTTGTTCCTCATTCATACTTCACAGGGAATCATCTGACATGACCCTCTTCTCGACCTCCTCCCCACCTGCCCCGTCTCCCCACCCCAGATGTGAATACTTGGGCTGGTCTGGTGGAAAGACATGAGACTGAAAGAAAAAGGTAAGCACAGCAAAGCTCAGGTTGCCTTCAATGTGTTCTTGGGAGACCATGCCTGGTGCTGGGTGGGAGAGAGCCCCTCCATCAGCCATGGCCCCCAGCAGGTCCAGTCATGGCGGTTAGACGGGGAACACCCTTCACAGCCTGGCCATTACTCCCCTTTGCTGGCCACCTCTTAGTCAAGAGATGGGCTCTTCAAAAGGGAACCTGTTGCATCTCTACCACCATCCCTTGCAGAATGAGACTGAATGCATCAAAAGATACGTGTGACAAAGAGCGCAGCTTGAGGGGAAGACGTTTGCCGCTCTACCCAGTCTAGGAAGCAGCTTGTACTGGGAACTCTCGGTTTGTCACGTAGGCCCACCTTTTGTGCTGCTGAGCTCACATGCCTTCCTGCCTGGCTAGCTTGGTTGCCACTAATAGCATCACTTAGGTCCTCCTGAGACATGGTTGAGCATTAGTCAGTGTTCCTCTGGCTCTCAAAGGCCTGGGAGGCACACATCACTGGCAAGATGTATGGATGGAGCTGAATCCCCACAGTAAGGAGGAATATTAGAGCCCGGAGCTGCCTAGAAACTCAGCAAGTACCTACACTAAGAAGGAATGATGGGGCTGGGAACGCATCTGAGCTATAGCTCCACAGGCCAACAGCGACCCCCGGGCAGAGCAAGGCCAAGACCATCTGATCCTATGTGCCATCAGGAACCCCGTCAGCGAGTCTGGTTGTTCCAAAAGCTGAAAGGGGAGAACACCCACACTTACGGGGGCACTATCGCAGAATCACATCGGAATACTTCTCATCTGAAGTTCCCTTTGTACAGGTCAGAAAAGGATGCCAGCTATGTATATTTTGCCTACTATGACTTCAGATATAATCATATGTTTTGCATACGAACTCTAACTTATTCCTGTGTGACAACCAGTGCTGACTCTGTGTCAGGCAATTAATAGATTATGTCCTCACAGTTCCTAATGGACGGTTTTCTTGAAGTTAATGTTCTGTGGAAGGGGGTGTGCCCGTCCAAATTGGTCTAACAACAAATAATGTCTACAACTTGTGCTTCTCCCTAGAACTCAGACTTGTACATCCCACTGCCCCCAACATCTCAATGTGGACATCTAACAGAGGCCTCAAGATCTAGAAGCCCCCAGGCACACTTCTGATCTTTCCCCCCAAAGCCCACTCCACAGGCCAAGAGCTACTTCCTACAGATCCTGGCCTCATTCCCTCCAGGCCGACCAGTTCCCATGGAGCTGAGCAAAGGCCATGTCCTTCCACCACAAACTTAACACAAGCCTCATTTTATAATCACCTACGGGAAGGCAAAGAGTTTTAAATGGGAAAGAAAAAAAGGCATAAAGGGGAAAAACGGTCTAAATCACCTGGTGAGGTTGCCTGCTGCTGGGTTGTCCTGGGGCACTGGCTTCAGAGGACCTTGGATGGAGGGTAGCAACATCTGCAACAGGAATGACATTGAAACATCGTAAGTGACAGAAACCAACCCACTTATTTCAACAGTTCTCCTTTAGAAAGAAATACGTGGTACTCCTGGCATAAGGTAATCCTTAACCCCTTAACCATAAACAGGCTTGTTTTTCAAGTTCCCTTAAGATTACAGACTTTCAGAACTTCATCTTGCTAATGAAATAAAAATATGGCAAACAGACTGACGATCAGTGTCTTTCCTGACACATTAGTCCAATCCAGAAACAAGATAAACCCATAAGCTTTATGGCTTACTGTTAATCAAGGAAAATAAACACAGAGCAAATGGGACAGAGAAGAGACAGGGAGGTTTGGTTTTGGCCACGATTTTGGTCAAGCTACTTGATTAATTGCTCTCAACACTGATGAATGTATATTTGCTCACAGGGAATTTTGCAAGCTGTGGTCAGATTATGAAAGGAAACAGTCAATGCTTTGCGGGACTTTTTTTTTTTTGAAACATATCATTTGTGATGTACATGGGAAGCAGCCGAGTAACCTAGGAAGAATGGGGCTGCCAGGAATAGAATCTCGGTCCTAGCGAAAAAAAATGTTTCAGGCCTTTCAGCAAGAATTGATTAACTGAAAAGGTCTTTCCAAGGGATTTGTTTTGCCAGGCAACTCGTAAGGGCCAGGTCTCCCTCTCCAACTGCTAAGGAGTAATTTGAACACCTTTCTCTCTCCTCTGTCTTAGAAAAGGATCTCAGTTCAAATCCCACCCCTGCTGCTGACTGGCGAGGACCCCCCTCCCAGGACTGTGTCCTCGAAAGGTAAGACATTAGGTGCTACAAAAAGACTTTCAAAACTGAGGTTAGTCTTTCAGTATTCTCCCACACCCTGCAAAGTTAAATGAGAACATGTTTCCTGCTGAATTTTTCAGTTTTAATTGAATTTGGGGGGAAGTTATCCTCAATGGACTAAAATGCTCCTCACACACTTTCAAGAGAGAAACCTTTCACGAAAGAGAAAGCATGGGGGGGAAAACAGAAAAATTATTTTTTGAACTCTTACATTTCCATCTCATTGTATCTTAAACTTTAGACACAGAGGTAGATTTTTATTGTTAATCTACTCCTAGAATATTTTTAGTTCTGGAATTTCTCCTTTTTCTAAAAATTACCCAAAATGTAATGACCGCTTATGGCCAATCGTCTGCCTGGGGAAGCTGGAGGTTGGTCAGCCCCCTCTCCTGACAGCCCCTCTCCAGGACTTTCTCTGGCCCCACCCGTCCACTCCCTTGCGGTTCTCAGCTCACCTGAGATGTAGCCATAGTTTTCATTTCCACTTTTTGACTTTGTCTCAGAAGTTTCTTTGTTTGTCTTCACACTTGCAGATTTCCTAGAATTAGACCAATTTTAAAAAACCAAATGTTGACCAGCAATGGAAGTCCAGTTCACAGTGCTCCGCCCAGAGCGCTCTTATACATCAAACCTGCCATAAGACCACAGCTCAGCCACTGGCCTCAGGACAGACACGGCCACGGGCATAACTGTGCAGATGGCCTGTGTGCTCACACACGCCCTTGATGGGGACAGATGGAACTGTGTCATGATGCTCCATGGATTCCATTGCCCAGACATCCTCAGTGCTCAGAAGCCAGTGACCAAATAAAACAATGTTGGCAAACTCTGACCCACGGGCCAACTCTGCCCACCACCTGTTTCTATCAATAAATCTTTATTGGAACACAGCCACACCAGTCAGTTTTCATATTGTCTATGGCTGCTTTCGTGTTATGACAACAGAATTGAGGAGGTGTGACAGACAGCATGTGGCCTGCAAAACCGAAAATATTCACTATCTGGCCCTTGATAGAAAAGTATGCCAACCCCTGAGATAAAACAAAAATTGGTGCAGCTTCCCAGGGGAAGGAAGTTTGGCAATGGATATCCAAAGGTTTAAAAATATTTATGCTTAACTGCTAAGAATTTATTATAGGGAAATAATCAAAGGTATGTGCAAAGATTTACATGAAAGAATGTTCATCCATGAGCTGTTTATAACAGCAAAAACTGCAAACAAACCAGGCGCCCAACCATAGGGGATCAATAAAATAAATGATAATACATCTCTAAAATGGAATTCCACGCCACCTGTAAAAATTTTTGTGGATGAGAACTCTCACGCACTGCTGCTGAAAGTGTGAACTGATACATCCACTTTAAAGAAGGATGGCAAGGTCGTCTAAAACTGAAATATGCCTATGCTATGACCCGGCTTTCACTGGTCAACATGTACCCAACCGAGTACAAAACAGGAATGAGTATTTACAAACATGTCACCAAAAGATACATAATAGATTGCTTAGCGCAGAGGTATTCATAATGACCTTAACCTAAAAAGTATACAAATGCCCATTTAAAGGAAAAAAAAATTGCATATGTGCCCAGAATGTATCATTACATAATAATAAGTCATCTAAGCCTACATTCAACAGTCTGGGTCAGTCTTGTAGTGGGAAGCTGAAGAAACGGGCATACAGGATGATTCCATTTACATAAGGTTTATACAGATCTAATCTCTAGGGACGTGAGGAGAGCTGTGAACTTTGAGGAAGGGGCAGGCAATGATGTGGTGGGGGTCTGAGGTGGAGGTTGGTGTGCTGGGGGCGTTCCAGTTCTGTACGTCGCCAATCAGTTCCCAGGCACATAGCTTTGTGACGATTAATCATGCTGCACACCTCCAATTTGTGTACTTTTCTGGACTGAACGTTGTATTTCCATAACACAATTTATTAAGCAAATGCAGCAAACATGTTGTAGGCAAATATTTGTTCACAGAAATAATATTCAGAATATTGCCAAATGGGAGGAGGAAGCTCTATGACAATTTTATCCAAATTTCATAAAATGCATGTGTGTGTTTCTGTGTGTATCTATGTGAACACACACAGTGATAGTATATACCTGCTTAGGTAACACTAATTACTCTGGACTATTGGGGTGATTTAAAAGTCATCTTTTAAAGCTCTCTTTATTTTTAATTTGTTCTATAATAAATACGCATGAATTTTATAGGAAAAAACGTGTTATTTTAACGCAGAAATCTACAAGCAGCTGGATTAGCACGGTTGGCACTGTGGGAGGGGAAAGCAGGATATGGGAGTCTCAGTGAGTTGCCCCGTCTTTCCTCCCCAGGCCTGAGGTACTCAGATCTAAGTGTGAGAGCTGCACATAGACAGGTGTGCAGGCACTGAGCAGATCTGCTCTCTAGATGAGGGATGAGGTGCTGGGCACCTTACTTTACTGTTCTGTGACCTTCAGATTCCTCAACACAGAAAAATAGCCTCAAGAAACAACTGCAAGAATTAAGTAAGGTAACACCCCGTACCAGGTGTAGAGCAGTACCTAGCACAGGCACAGCACTCTCCTGGCCGGTGTGTATCGGCACTGAGTGTGTAGTAGCTATTACTTCTGCTGTCATCATTGTGGTTATTCTCTTCCTATCACCCTGAGGAGCTGCTGGCCACTGTACTAGTGAAATTGCCTATGACCCCAAAGAATAGAGATGAGAGCTATACAGGGTCAGTAATGGCGAACAGAGGAATTCAGGCTGCCATCTCGCTGGGGAGAGCGATCAAGAGAAAGGCCGAAGTAATTGTGACCACCAGTTTTCCTTCCTCTCCTCTTCCCCTCAGTCAGGCCCCAGCGGAAGTACATTTTCAGATTGCTGCTTTGTGGTGTCCGCAGAGAAAGGGTAGCCGCCTCTCCAAAACCATGTTACCAGCAGGGAGTGACCAGGGTCACAGGGAGAACAGGGAGTATCTGTTACATGATGTCTATACACCTCTTCATTCATCACATGTGACCTAAACATATTTTCAAATTGCAGTGTTTCACCAATTAAAATTATCTAACAACATACTGAACACTAGATGCGGATTTGCTATAGCACCAACAAAACCACAGCTGTCTAAAAATCCTCCCCTTGGTGCACGTATAACTATGTAAACATTCCAGACATTTAAGCTGTTTATTGTATTATCTTAAGTCCTTGACATACCTTAAAAAGCTGGCAGCTACTTCTGGAAGGCTCTGGGAATGGCAGCGATGTCTCAGCCCCTCCCCCATCAGTGGTACAAGCCATGAATGTTACCTAATTTGCCTTCCCGCTCAGTGTCGTGTGCCTGAAGCTATCCAGCTGGTCTCACTGTTCTCCACAACCCCAGATATTCCAGCAGGACCTCTGCCTGGTTCTTTAATGTCCTTGAAATGGTCCTCCAGTCCCTAGCCTTGACTCAAAGCAGGAGGGACAATGTCATGGTGCAGAGTGTCCTCTTGTGGAAAGAGTTGCAAATGCCAGAAAGTAGAGTAGAAAATCTCCATTTTTCGAAGTGAACCAGAGCAAGTCAAACATAGGCAGCATCCACCCACCTATTTTATTCTACAGCTAATTTTGCCGTATGAGTTTGTGATTGGCATACGTGTTTTTCAGGGTTGTCCATTTCCGGTATTTAATTTTGAGTACCATAATCCTAAAATCCCCACTGTGTATGTGGCAGTGGTGGCGGGGCTGCTCTTCAGTTGTTTTTCACTTGTTTGCTTTTGTCTTTAGAAAACTGATGTCATTTCAAACTTACCTTACTTCACTTTGATAACTAGATTCTGCCAAAAAAAAAAAAAAAGCAAGAAAATTACATAAGCAAAATCAGGATAGTTCTTCTGAAAATAAAATCTCATTGATTTATATAGCTCTCCTGATTTTAAATGCTCTCATTCCTGAGTATTTGTGACCCACGGGGTATTAAGTTCTCCCACATCAAATTATCAGATGACTTCTAAGCATAAGGAAGGTAGAATTCACTATTAACCTGCATAAATATTAATGACTCCTACATATCTGAAATGTAGTAAATACCCAGTAAGTACTTAGTGAATATGAAATTGGACTAGCAAGATTATAAAGACTATATTCACACGAACAGGCACCCTGCATTCCCAATCCCTCCTGTCACTCATCAGTACTTACCATGTGCCAGCATCCTGCCAGCACTGTGCAACATATTATCTCATTTAATCATTAGAACAATCCAAGAAGTAGGTGTTAGTGTTGTCATATTTTTTAAAAACTAGACACTGTTTTATTATTGCACCATATTTTTAAGAGATAAGAAATTATATTGTTTTAAGCATTATATTTCCTTAATTCTAAGATACATTTTCAATCCATATGTACCAATGGTATCAACTCCAAGAGTTGTGTCCACCCCCCAAAAGCTGTCATTAAATTGCTAATGTTTTTAATCAATGGATTCTTAGGCTGGAGCAAACACAGGACTTGAAAATAGGGGTAACAGAGCACATATGAGTCCCCAACCATCTGTCTCAAAAGCCAGTGTTCTTTACAACTCTGCTTTCCTGTCTAGGCCTTCTATCCATTAAGATCTTTAAAAAATACTCATTTTCCTCATTTTTTAGATAATGTCCTCACTTACTTTCAGTTGTAATTACACCTGCCAATTCACACCCCAAACTGAACCTTGGAAGCAATCTTATTTGAATTGAAGGAGAGAGATTGTCTTGTTTCCCTCCAGGAATCGGGTAATGCCACTAGTATTCCCATAGGGCTGGGCTGCTGGAGTGGGCCTCTGGGACCCTCTGCTCTAGCAGCCTGGACCCCAAGGCCTCCAGGCCATGCTGAGCAGGGTCCTCAGCCATCCTCAGTCAGTCTCCAGTAATGGTCAGAACTGAGAATTCTCCACGCACCCGCAAAGCAGAGCACCAGAAAATACTTTTGAAGATGCTTCATGTTTAATATTTTTAACCATGGAAAAATAAGTACCATGATCTAGGGTTTGACTGGATCCTTTACACTTATGTTGAGGAGAAGTGTTTGTCCATTGTGAGTTACATATGATGCAGGTGGGCTTCGTAAGTGGGTTGTCACAAGCCACTTACCTGGACCTGTTACAGTCCAGGGGAATAAAAACAGCTCTCGCTTACATGGGCTTTTCATCTCAAAGGTAAATAAAGGATAAAACATAGGACGGATCACAGAAACGTTTACTATGTTAATGTATTTAATCTCAAAACCAATCTACAGGACAATACTTACTCTCATGTTGTAAATGAGGAAGCTAAGAATCAGAGGGTCACCTGCTACGCATCCTGCATGGGTCACCAACCCTCCCAAACCGCCTCACCAGGATAGTGTGGACCAGTCAAAAGCATAAGAGAAGCAAAAGTCCTAATAACCAGAATGTTCTCAAGTGATACCACAATAGCTAATGTTGAAAATAATAATCTGAAGGCACCAAACAATCCCAGTCACTCCTGAAGTAAAATTAAAGTTATCCAATGCTTTTCATTCCAGTGTATTTTGAGTAATCACCTATAGCATATAATTATAATCACCTATAGCAAAAAATTATATGATAGAGTAACTCCCAGGTAAAAAAAAAAAATCCCATTTTTGGGGGTCAAACAGGAGTTTACTACTTTAAATTTTCTGTTTCCTAAGGAATAAAGCTATAGCACAGAATTAATTCCACAGTCCCAAACTAAATACACAGGAGCTAAGGCTAGACCATTATCCTAGGTAAGGCCTGACCACACCGTGCTTGAGATTCCTCATTAAGAAACCTAGTCCATGTAAAAGAGTTGGTTAATATAATGTCCAGCACACACACAAAAAGTGCTCACCAAATGGCAGTTTGAATTAATAAACTTTAAAATGCAGTTACATTGGGAAGGGAGGGATAAGGGGGAAAAAGGGGCATTAACGATTAGCAGATGTAATGTTGGGGGGGCATGGGGAGGGCTGTACAACTCAGAGAAGACAAGTAGTGACTCTATAGCCTCTCACTACGCTGATGGACAGTGACTGTAATGGGGTTGGTGGGGGGGACCTGATGAAGGGGGTAGTTTAATAACCATAATATTGCACATGCAATCGTAGATTAATGATACCAAAATAAATTTTTTAAAAAGGGAAAAAAATGCAGTTACGTGGTTTTTAAGAAAAATAATTTAACTGTAGAAAATGTCCAAATAGGAGTAAGTGAAGGTTTTACAAGAGAAAAAGATAAGGGAGGACACAGGCATCCAACACTTAGAAAGTCGAGAGCCACCCGCATGACGAAGGTCCTTTGGCTCCTCAGGCACAGCCTGCCCGACTCTATGGCGATCCCGCCCCCAAGCCGACGAGCCCGTGCTTAGCCTGATCCCCAGACACGATGGCTGCTTTCATATATCTTGGAGTATCTCAAAAGACCTCTTTCGGAAGGAATATGTCATTATTTTTATTCATTTTCTTTGTACTATTTTGGTTGACAGAAGACCTTACTTGTCCTTCTAACACTACAGCAACAGTCCCCTAAAGGAGATTTGGAATGATACAAAATAGGAAGTAATTGTTCTACATGCTCAGATAGGTAGGTATTATTCTAGAAAAAAAAGTAGCATCTAAATGGCAGATGGCAATAGCCCTCCATCCTTGCAAATAAGCCCAGAAGTCAAGTCGTCAGTGTCTCTGGTGAGAAAGCGTAAAGCTCTCAGGAGTCCTGGGTGGGGAGGTTGCATCAGACTCCAAAGGAGTGTCTTCCTTCCTAAGAAATCCTTTCCTTCCCTGTGCATTTCACCCATCTCCTTTCAAGGACTCTGGAAGCCGATGAATCTTTGGAAAGAGCTATTGAACTAGTGAACTTCAATTACTTGTACCCAAAGTTCAAATATATATACAAATCTATATGAGCAAAAAAATTACCTTTATTCTCTCTCCCGGAGACACAACAGCAGCAAAATATTATAATCAGAACAAGTATCAGGATGAAAAGCAATGAAAAGGATACTGCAAGGAGAATTATGGCCCAGGTAGGCAAGGCGGTACCTGGTTTATCAATACTGCCTATAAGGTTGAAAGGAGAAAAAAAAATTTTTAGTGATGCTTTCCGCTGTCTGGGGCACATAATCACTGATCCTGCCACACTATAAATCAGACATGTTTTCCAATACCATTATAGCTATCCAGCCTGCTCTGGCTAGGTGTCTCAGGCTGGCTTCCCTTCTGTGTGCTTAAATATTCAGGGCCTGTAGTATCTTGCATTACAATTCTTATTGCAGCAGATAAATCCCCACTTAGTTACACAGTCCAAGTATTCCTGGGTTAACGCCCCTACTGCTCCTGCGAGATAGATAAGGCCATGCTGGGCAAGAAATTTAGTCAACAAATACTTCTTGAGCAGTGACTGCTGGGTGACACTGAAGACTGACATTTTGCTCCCACGTCCATGACCCCACCAGCTATGAGAGCCCAGAGCCCAAGGGAAATCAGGGCAAAATGAAAAAGAGCCACTTCAGGGAACTTGGGGGGGCCCTTCACCCCAGGGCCGCCCTGCCCTGCCCACAGAAGTCACTCTGCATCTAGTGATTGCTTTTCCCACGGCTCTTCGGAAACCAGTTTCTTCAGGGCCCACCTTGCCCTCTTGTTTGGTCCAGTGGTCACGGGGAGAGAGAAAAGAATGAAGTGAGGAAATACAAGCAAGGAAGGGACGGGGGCAAGAAGGGGAAGAAAGAAAAGAATAGCCCATTTTTATTTTTTTACAGCCAAGTCTTGGCCAGAGCCACCCAATACAATCCATGTAGTTATCTAAATTCACATTTAAATTAATTAAAATTACATACAATTAAATACTCAGCGCCTCAGTCAGACTGGCCACATTTCAAGTGTTCCACTGCCACGGATGTAGAACACCGCCTTCCTCACGGAAAGTCCTGCTGGACAGCGCTGCCCAGCCACGGGCTTGTGGGAACTGCACTGACGTTCCAGAGACGGCCCTCAGCCGGCAGTTCACTTCCCCCTACTGAACCACGCTGAAGCACTTACTTAGGGTTTTCCTTGAAAAATGACCTTGAAATCACAGTTTGCTATTCCTGCGTCAAAGTTAAATCCTCAGAATAGGTTGTGGGAATGGTTAGAGATGATCGCTGAGACTCTGGGGTCGACCATCATCAATCACCTGGATGCTGACTCGTGGGGCTTCATGTCAGTGGAACCATGATATCTCACGGCCACTGTTTACTTGCGTACCCTTTGGCCTCTGGCTCATCAGTAGCGATGCTGCCCCACCAGACTGCCTGGCCTCTCAGGAAATGCATACCGAAGTGCTGAGAAGGCTGCACCGTCTGTCATGACGTTTGCAGATATTAGAAGCTTCCATGATAAGGGAGCCAGCTGGGGTTAAACATTAAGGTCTGACTCATGACTCAAGAGATAGGCTTGAAATTCATACTGGAAAAAGTCAACAAACGTGTTCACTTGCCAAACAGTCCCCATCAGGGGCGTTTCCCCCGCTGCTGAAGAAAACTACCAGCATGCAGAGCTTCTGTCAACAGAGGGTTGACATGACAACCTTTCCTCTGATCCGCACAGAAAGAGCTGCCTATCCCCAGGCGGGACCTGTTTTAAGGAAGGGAGGGGCCACCTCCCTAGGTTAGCAACGAAAACAAGGAAGAAAACAAGTTATATTATGACCCTGCTCACTCATCCCTTAATTCAACCACCATGTTCATCAAACTGATGCCTGCACTCACCTAAAGTCCCCAAACTCACAGTAAAACAGCACTGTACCAGGGACAACATGTGTCATTCTTTGTCACTATGGCCACTCTCCACTGGGGGTCCATCTCCCACAGAGCTGCACACCTAGGAAGTTTACACTCTACCTCTACTCCAGTGAAGCCCAAAGAAAAATGTGGTGTATATGGGGAGGCATAACTTGGTACTGGAGCTGCACAGAAGAGCATTCTTATTTTAATAAGAATGTTTCATTTATCATTCATGACTTACATATGTATACACACATGCATATATATCATGGATATTTTTGCTTAGTATGAAGCAAACTTTTTAATGAGTACACTTAAGAGTGGATTGATGATTAAAACTCTCAACAAAATCGGTATAGAGGGGAAGTACCTCAACATCATAAAGGCCATATATGATAAATATGCTAATATCATACTTAACAGCAAGAAGCTGAAAGCTTTTCATCTAATATTGGGAACAAGACAGGGATGCCCACCCTCTCCACTGTTATTCAACATAGTACTAGAGGTCCTAGCCATGGCAATCAGACAAAACAAAGAAATACAAGGCATTCAGATTGGTAAAGAAAAAGTCACATTGTCACTATTTGCAGATGACATGATACTGTACATAAAAAACCCTAAAGACTCCACTCCAAAACTACTAGAACTAATATCTGAATTCAGCAAAGTTGCAGGATACAAAATTAACACACAGAAATCTGTTGCTTTCCTATACACTAACGATGAACTAACAGAAAGAGAAATCAGAAAAACAATTCCATTCAAAATTGCATCAAAAAGAATAAAATACCTAGGAATAAACCTAACCAAGGAAGTGAAAGACCTGTACTCTGAAAACTACAAGACACTCCTAAGAGAAATTAAAGAAGACACTAACAAATGGAAATTCATCCCATGCTCTTTGCTAGGTAGAATAAATATTGTCAAAATGGCTATACTACCTAAAGCAATCTACAGATTCAACACAATCCCTATCAACATACCAACAGCTTTCTTCAATGAACTGGAACAAATAATTCTAAAATTCATATGAAACCACAAAAGACCCCGAATAGCCAAAGCAATCCTGAGAAGGAGGAATAAAACAGAGGGAATTATGCTCCCAGACTTCAAGCTCTACTACAAAGCCACAGTAATCAACACAATTTGGTATTGGCACAAAACCAGACCCACAGACCAGTGGAACAGAATAGAAAATCCAAACCTTAACCCAAACATACACAGTCAATTAATATTTGATAAAGGAGCCTTGGATATACAATGGGGAGATGACAGCCTCTTCAGCAGCTGGTGTTGGAAAAACTGGACAGCTACATATAAGAGAATGAAACTGGACTACTGTCTAACCCCATACCCAAAAGTAAACTCAAAATGGATCAAACACCTGAATGTAAGTCATGAAACCATAAAACTCTTAAAAAAAACATAGGCAAAAATCTCTTGGACATAAACATGAGCGACTTCTTCATGAACATATCCCCCCGGGCAAGGGAAACAAAAGCAAAAATGAACAAGTGGGACTATATCAAGCTGAAAATCTTCTGTACAGCAAAGGACACCATCAGTAGAACAAAAAGACATCCTACAGTATGGGAGAATATATTCATAAATGACATATCCGATAAGGGGTTGACATCCAAAATATATAAAGAAATCACGCACCTCAACAAACAAAAAGCAAATAATCCAATTAAGAAATGGGCATAGGACATGAATAGACACTTCTCTAAAGAAGAAATTCAGATGGCCAACAGGCACATGAAAAGATGCTCCACATCGCTGGTCATCAGAGAAATGCAGATTAAAACCACAATAAGATATCATCTCACACCACGGAGGATGGCCAACATCCAAAACACAAACAACAACAAATATTGGCGAGGATGTAGAGAAAAGGGAACCCTCCTACACTGCTGGTGGGAATGCAAATTAGTTCAACCATTGTGGAAAGCAGTATGGGGGTTCCTCAAAAAACTCAAAATAGAAATACCATTTGACCCAGGAATCCCACTCCTAGGAATTTACCCTATGAATGCAGCAGCCCAATTTGAAAAAGACAGGTGTACCCCTATGTTTATCACAGCACTATTTACAATAGCCAAGAAATGGAAGCAACCTAAGTGTCCATCAGTAGATGAATGGATAAAGAAGATGTGGTACATATACACAATGGAATATCATTCAGCCATAAGAAGAAAACAAATCCTACCATTTGCAACAACATGGATGGAGTTAGAGGGTATTATGCTCAGTGAAATAAGCCAAGCCAAAAAAGACAAGTATCAAATGATTTCACTCATATGTGGAGTATAAGAACAAAGAAAAAAACTGAAGGAACAAAACAGCAGCAGACTCACAGAACCCAAGAATGGACTTATAGTTACCAAAAGGAAAGGGCCCGGGGAAGATGGGTGGTAAGGGAGGGATAAGAGGGTAAAAGGGGTATTACGATTAGCAGATGTAAGGAAGGGGGGACACGGGGAGGGCTGTACAAGTCAGAGAAGACAAGTACTGATTCTATAGCATCTCACTACGCTGATGGACAGTGACTGTAATGGGGTTGGTGGGGGGGACCTGATGAAGGGGGTAGTTTAATAACCATAATATTGCACATGTAATTGTAGATTAATGATACCAAAATAAATTTTTAAAAAAAACTCAAAAAAAAAAGGAGTGGATTGAAAGAAAAATAAATAATAGTCCTGTATTGATAAATGAAAAAATAGTAACAGTGAACAGAAAGCATCGCATCTTGGAATGAGCTCATTCATAATCTAAGCTCTTCATCGTGCAGGTAAGACACGTGGGCCAAAGGGCGAACATAAACCAGACAAGGGCGCTCGGGACAGGGAAGCCCCAGGTGCTCGGCCTCAGGTCTGCCCACTCTGTGGCTCCAATCCGCAATGATCCTTCCGAGGATGATGCCGCCCAGGGCTTAAGAGGAACAGAGTCTAGGAGGATGTGCTCCCTGACCTGCACCCTCGTGGGGTGTGGGCGTGGTGGCTCAAGGTGAAGGGCAGGGCGGCTGAGAGGGTAAGTGTACGTGTAACTCTGCCTGAGGCCACGCACAGTGACGAAGGAAGGCTGCCCCAGGGTCACCACCTGCCTCCTCGTGTGTTCCTTCACACCACTGGGGGCACGTTAGGGCCGCACTACTGACGTCACTGTGTGACTTTAATCTCAGCTTCAAGACTGCTCTTTTTCCATCTGTGAAGAACAGGAAAATCGTTTTTCCCCCATGCTTTCTCAGGAATGCTCAGTTTTCTAGGGGCACATAGAATTTCTTGAAAGCAGCTGGACTGATACAAAATGTCATGACCAGCGGTGCTGACTAGAGGGACCTAGGACTTCTCTGAACCAAAGAAATAAATGATAATAATCATTCACCCTCCTGTCCTGTTTTAAGTCTTAAGTGCTGCCGTACTTTAGGAATTTTGACTGCTTACTTCTCACACTAACAGCAATAATAACACTTAAGGGTTATTATTATCTCAGTTTTACAAATAGGACAACTGAGGCACAGAGAGGTTAAGTAACTGGCCCAAAGTCACACAGCGAGTAAGTAAGCAAGCTGGGATCTGATCCCAGCCCGCCAGGTGTCTAGGTCTGTGTGGATAGTAGTTGGGTCAAGGGGTAGGGCTTTTGAGATTTTCCAGTTCAGTAGCCCCCGATCCTCACTGCCCAGCAGAGTCACTTGGGAGCTTTCTTTTAAAATGCCAGTTCCCAGGCTCTACACAAATCGATTAAACCATCGGCTCTGGGTCAGGGCCTGAGCATCAGCATATGTGTTATAACTCCCCAGAGACTGGCAGGCAGCCAGGAGGGAGACCGTCTGCCTACTCTTCTCCCCCTCGTTTCACAAGCAAGAAAACTGAGCCCAGAAGGTCAGTGACTTCCCAAGGTCACACAGCTAGTGTCAGCTCTATGACCCAGGACTGTCACTGCCACCACTCCTGTCTGCCTGCAAAATTGTCACTTCTCACAAAACTAAGACTATAACCAGGAATCGCTACATTCTGCAAGGTACTCAGATGGCCTAAAAACATCGCGTGGTATCATAGTTCACAGCCCAGTGACCAGCGTGCAGAGCACAATGCAGACAGGCACATCGAGGGTTGACGGTGCTTTTCTCCAGGCGGGCGTGAGAGGGGTTGTCAGCTGCCAGCTGCATGTAGGTCTGCAAGGCCTGAAGTTTGCATTACTTCCGGAATCAAGAAAATCGATTCTTTAAGATCTATTAGCATTAGCCCTTTCAATAAGCTTTTCTTTCAAGAATCAGTCAGTGCTTTGTCCAACTTTTCGGCTTGAAATAATGAGGCTTCCTAAATTGCCATGGTCATCCGTCTTTCTGGGGTTTTTCCAGAAACAAACACAGGTTCCTCGCACTGTTAGGCATGGGTGGAAGGACTGATGTTTATCTGATTCCTGAACAGCCTGCATAGGCTGAGCTTTATTCGCCCTGGGCTCTCTGCAAACCCGGCTGTGCTCCTGGAAACCACCTAGCCACCAGCACCACCAGCCAGAGGCTACCGTGAGGTCTTCAGCTCCTAAAACTTGCATAAGACACACAACACTCAGCCAGCCACCAGCTGCTCTGGATCTTGATGAATAATTGAGAAACAAATTACCCTTTTCCAAATGAGTCCCATAAAGTAAGACTCATTGCAACACACCCACGGAGCTTTCCTCTTTGAGGCCGTCGGAACTCCAGCTGCCATAATTAAGGCCGCTCACTTCACTAGTCCTCCTCTAAGAAGCATTCAGCGGAATTAAACCTGATCAAGGGAAATTAAGTGCCCCTTGCCCTTCCCGTACAAAAGAAAAACTTTGCAGGCGAGCCAATCTCTCAAATCCATTTCTATGGGCACCATCAATCAGACCAGAACTCCTTGCTGCATCATTACCTTGTTAAGATGTGTGATTCCAACAGTCAATTTCATTCCATTTGATGCTAATGGAACTTTTTTTCATCCTCCCTCTCAGAGCTTGGACCATATTTTATCATACTTAAATAGCTTAAAAGCAAGTTGGGTTGGCTCCTTGGAGAAATGGCTGATTCCAGGCCAGAACAGGGGAGACACAAAGGGGGTCTGGAACATTGTATTGCGCCAAATGCCCAAAAATTAATAGGATATGTCAAAAGGACACCAGAGCCAGCTGGAAGGGACTCCCCATTGGCCAAATCTGGAGCAATATGAGATCAAAATGAGTAATGATGGGAACAAAGTATAATGCATTTACTGAATAATGATGAGTCCATACGAAAACTGTTATTTAAATAAAGGGAGAAAGGAGAGGAAGTCTCTTCTTTACAGTAATGCCAACTAATAAATATAGAAAAATGACTGAACCAGTGACAGAAAAACTATGATAGGAAACAAATCACTCTTTTAGAACCACCATAGAAATAATTGATTCAGGCATTTATTGATGAATTCAAAAGTTATTATGGAAAAGATGCTCAAGAAACAAGATGTTCACATGGTGCCCACAGATAACAAACTATTAATAACAAAGGCAAAAAGGTACCTTCACTATGGAGAAATCCAGGGACTGCCACTTTAACCAAATGATCATCACCACCAAAAGTAGAGAAATTGGCATCATGTACCCACATGACATTACCCATGCTTTGCCAGAGTTATTTAGTCTGAATCAAAGTATGTTGGGAAAACTCTGACAAATTCAAGTTGAAGGGCATCTTGCAAAAATGGTCTGGAACTTCAAAAATGTTTATTTCAGGCAAGACAAAAAAGGTAGAGGAACCACTGAAGATTAAAAGAGACTATAAAGATCTGACAGCCACAGGCAAGGCAGGGACTTTGACTGGATACTGGTCTGGGGAAAAAATAGCTGTAGAGGATAACTGGGAAAGCTTGAATATGGGCTGCATATTATGTAACAGTATTGTATCCCTGTTCAGTTTCCTGACTGCCAACTACAGAGGATTAGGTAGAACGCCTTGTTCTTATGATATACATGCTGAGGTGTTTAGGGGTTAAGTATCACAATATCTCTAACAAACCCTCAAATACTTCAGGAAAAAAAATGCTGAGAGGCAAAGATGACAAAGCGATACCATTTGCTGCACCTGGGTGAAGGTGCATGGGGATTCGTGGGACTAGTCTTGCAACTTTTCTAAAGGTTTTCAATTGTTCAAAATAATAAGATGGAGAAAGAAAAGCAAGCTAGGTTTGAACTGTAGCTTCATCTTATATAGTTGTGGTAGGAAATAAGCTAAATTCCCTTGAGTTTAATAAGCTAAAATAAATTAATCTTGACTTAAAATCAAAAAACACAGATTTCTCTGTCCTTTACCCTCAAAAGCATTGATATTTGCCAAAACCACATCAAAGATGTGGCAGTCCTGGGTCCCATTCCTGGTATCAGCAACCAGCAGGACCTGGTATGGCTGTTTGGTGTGGATGGGACGTGCTGTCTGGTTCCCAGTGGCCCCTCCACTCCATCTTCCGCCCGACACTGTATTCTCTCACGCTTTCATTTTGTTGTCTGCCTGATCTCTGGGGGCATCTGACTTGGACACAGGAGGCAATCGCTGCAGGGCAAAGCCTAGAATCACTGCTGCTGCTCACAGGTTAGGCTCTGAAAGGCCTCTGCAGGGTCACACAGACATCATCTCTTAGGGGTGAATTGCATCCCCCAATATCCATATGTTAAAATAATAACCCCAGTACCTCAGCATGTGACCTTACTTGGAAATAAAGTATTATAGATGTAATTTAATTGAGATAAGGTCTGGATGCTTATCTGGATCAGGCAGGTCCCTAATCTAATGTGACCAGTGTCCTTGTAACAAGGGGAAACTTGGACGCGGACAAGCACACACGGAGAATACCATGTGAACATGAAGGCAGAGTTCAGGGGGTGCTTCCACAAGCCAAGGAAACACCAAAGATCATCAGCCTACCACCAGAGCTAGGAGAAAGCCTGGAGCAACTTCCTCCCTTACAGGGGAGGAACCAGAGCTGCCTACACCTTGGCCTCAGGCATCAGCCTCCAGAACCGTGGGAGAATGCGTTTCTGTGTTAAGCCATCCGCTTCATGGCACTTGGTTCTGGCAGCCCCGGGCAATCCACCCTCCAGGTGGCCACCCACACAGGGGAGGGCAGAGCTGACAGGTAAGCAGGGCCGCCACCATATACTAGCACTCCAGATGTGGGCGAATTCCAGACCACACCGTGTCCCTGTCAACTCATCTTTACAACAAATAATAACAGCACCCACTTGTCAGGCTCCGGCACCAGTTAATTTGGTGAATATCTGAGAGGCACCTGAAACAGTCTTTCCATAGCAAGTGCAATAGAGTGCTGTTTTTTATTATTCAACATCATTATCATAATCGTTATTAATCTTGCTTTGGCTGTGGCTTTGTTCTAAACTTTGAAAAATCTTGAGTGAAGGTGTTTTCATAATGGACAGAACTTGGGACCAAGAGAGAACCCGTCCTGGCCCCTGGGCCCTGCTCTGCCTCGTCCAGCTGTGCGACCTGGAATAGACCACAGCACTTCTGCGGACCCCCCTTCTTCCCTCTTTTGTAAAATGAAGGTGTTGAAGCTAATCTCCCATGCCTGATCCCGTGTTTCCTAGTCGGCCCAGACTGACCCAGAGCTCCAGCAGGCTCTGCGGGCCCTGGGAAGGTGTGTGCTCAGCATTTTTTGGCCAAGGACCCACTAGGTTCCCTTGGTGATCTAAACTTTAAACTTACATCATTTAGTTGAGTTCTTTAAAAATATACAGACTTGGTATTTTCAAATGCACTGTGGGTTTGCTAGGTAAAAAAAAATGAAACATCATAATTGCACCAAGATTGGAAGAAATCAAAAAGGACCTGTATACCCTCCTCAAATACTGGAAGAAGTTGCTTCCTGTTGGCCCAGGGGATGGGATCAAAACTGAACAATGGGTGAAAGCTAAGGGAAAACGTTGAATTCA
This sequence comes from Phataginus tricuspis, assembly GCA_029783875.1. Classification (NCBI taxonomy): domain Eukaryota; kingdom Metazoa; phylum Chordata; class Mammalia; order Pholidota; family Manidae; genus Phataginus; species Phataginus tricuspis. The sequence goes on along the minus strand of JAQQAC010008350.1, from coordinate 98,620,965 downwards.
AGTATTTATCTTGATGCTGTTTTGTGATGATAATTGTCAAGGTTCTTAATGGTCTTTGTGTGTAAATAGGAAAGAGAGAAATACTTGAAGACAGAATTTAAAAAGCAAGTGAAATTGCACGGTCAGAGCTGCACATAATTTGTCTCCATTACCGTCCCTACCTGAAATCAAGGTCACGGAAGGACGGCCCTGGGCATTGTTGATTAAGTAGCACAGCATATAAAATATAAGCATGCAATAATCATGACTTGATATAAAGCAAAAAGTCTTCACTTACCCAAGGGAGGCTGAACCACAGTAAGATTTACAGTTACAGACTTGTGGGTGTGCAGCCCCGTCATGTTAGCCACACAAGTCAAAGTCCCATTGCCCTGGGGGGTGAGAGTCAGGATGCTCACTGTACTTTGAAGGTCGTCAGGCTCCGGAACAGAATAATAGCTCGAATGGCTCACCCGGACACCGACCTCCCAGAGAATATCTGGGAGTGGGGACCAGCCCACTGCACAGCAATTCACATTACAAGGTTCATCCTCAGTGACTATAAGGCTGCCACCAGGGATGTGCAGCGCCCCCATGACTGAAGAAGAAAAGAGAAACATTCAGAAGGAATGGTCCTGTCTCTTGGTTCCACGTTTTCTTTCATTTTTCCTTCAAATCACATTTCATGAGAGTTTTCTTCCCAAACCCAAATTGGCTGTATCTGTGTCAAGAGCCTTAAGTCAAGTTTTATCTGTGTCTTTATTTATACCTGCCAGGTTCATGGAAGGTGAGTTTGCTCATCAGGAGAAACATAATTCCAGAGAGAATGAATACATAACAATCAGGATCCTGGGGAATATAAATAATATGGGAAAGACAGAGCAGGTGAGCCTGCTGTAGTCTGCTACACAATCCCTGATGGAGGGTTGCAAAGTTGCCCTGGGCTGCCTGGGAGTCAAAGCAAAAAGGGAAATAACCTTACATTCCTCTCACTGTAAAGAGAATACATCTCATAGTCTCATAGGAAGCAAGTTTCTCCTGGTCTTTGGTCAGTCAGATTCATTTTATTTATTTTGGGGGGGTCACACATTTTTTAAAATAATGCTGTATGATATTGTCTTAATATATTTTTCTAGTTACAAATGACCTCAAAATCTAATCTGATCTAATTATAGAAATAATTGCCCTAAATCATGTCTTGGAATATATTACTCAGACAAATTAAAGTTTTTATTAAGGACCCACTTACATTTGCCAGCGTTCACACTTTAAATAACTCTTCTGCAAATAATGCTCATGTGTGCCCATAGTACTAACACCACCCGAGGACTGGCTCTGATAAAAACAACGCCTTAGTGAAATATGTAAACACTGAGATGTTCAAATTAAAATATCCTCAAATTCCCTGCTGTGTAATATAATGGAAAGAACACTAGGTTGAGGGTCAACACCTCTGTTCTCTACCTTGGCTTTCTCCCAGAATCTCCATCACCAGGGGCAAGTCACTGACATGGTCAGGACCTCTGTTTTCCTCCTTGCCAAATGAAACAATATGACGAGATCAGAAGTTTTCAAACATTTTGGTTTCAGTACCTTTTTGCAGCCTTAAAAATCACTGAGGACTCCAAAGACCTTTTGTTTATGTGGGTTTTCTCTATCGATATTTACATGTTTGAAATTAGAATTAAATATTTATTTCAGAATAACAATGATAACCCATTACAGTCTGGAAAACGCTGGTCCACTGAGTTTTGTGCAGTGGAAAACTCCCTGTGCACCCGTGAGACAGGGACTGGGAAAGGCAACTAACATCTTAGTACGATAATGAAAACAGTTCCAACCTCACAAATCATGCTGACAGGGTCTAGGGGATGCCTGGCACTTCCCAGACTGGGCTGAATTGATCCGCTCTGAAAGCCCTTCTTACCCTGAATTAAGATTTTCAGTTGCTCCTTTCCTGAATAAAGTCTCACAGTAAGTAAAGCACCTTTGCTAATTCAAGGATTACAGTTGACCCTTGAGCAATGTAGGGCCAACCCCCTGCACAGTGGAAAATCTGTGTATGACTTTTGATTTCCCAAAAACTGAAATGCTAATAGCCTACTGTTGACCAGAAGCCTTAGCAATAACATAAATGGTTTATGTTATTAATACATATCTTGTAAGTTACATGTATAACATACTATATTCTTACAATAAATTAAGCTGAGAGAAGAAAACATTTTTACAAATTGATGCAAATCTCCAGAAACTTTCTAATATATTTATTGGGAAAAAAGCTGTGCCTAAGTAGAACTGCACAGTTCAAATCTATGTTTCTCAAGGGTCAACTGTACTATAAATGCAATAAGATGGAAACAGATTTGTCCCTTAAGCCTAAAGGGTTTTGTGCTCCTTTTATTTTGTTCTTTCACTCTTGTTTGGCAGAGAGGTTTCAGATGACAGGAACTGGGAGGAAAGGTATCATCTCAGTTAATAAGAGAAGACCCTGAACTCAAGTCCTAGTGACCCTTGGAACACAAGAGGTCTAGAGTTAGGTGTGATTAATTGGTGGGTTGGCCAATAAATGGACAAATGCAGCAATATGAAACATTTCCTTTTCTGAATATATTACAATTCAATTTTTACCACTGGCTTTCACAAAGGTTATGCAGTAGCATAACAAGCAGTTTACATTAGGATGATGACTAGAATATTCACACTGATTTTGGGTGATTCACTTTCAAAATAAATGGGATGCTTCCTTTTTTTTTCAAGATTCTTTTTCCCTTTCAAGAGACCCTAGTGCTCAGAGAACTTTTATTCCACTAAGAACAAAGAGCCACTCAGACCAATGAAATCAGGGCAAAAATATCAAGTTGTGTGGGTTCCTTCCACATGACCTTGGGGAAGACTTTAGCTTCCCTGCACACTTGTTCTTCCATCTGTACTGAAACCCAAAGCTACAGTAATTACCAACATATAAAACTGCATTGTTGGGGTGTTTAGACAACCTTATAGATGTGTAGCTTTGGGAAAAGATGCTATAAAAGCACATGGACTTCTGAATTCAATATGCCATAAGCAGCTTTGGGAAAAGATGCTATAAAAGCACATGGACTCCTGAATTCAATATGCCATAAGCATAGCAATAATAAGTTAGGCCTCTGATCCTGTTTCCTTGATCCAGGGATGCCCTCCTCCGGTCTTGCTTCCCAATTCTGCCCATCATCTACAGACTTTTGAGGCACCTCTCAAGTGACTCAAATGGAGTCATCCTTGAAGGCTTTGCTGATTCCCTCATCTCCCTTCCCATTTTGACCCTGAGCTTGTCTCCCTCTCATCGCATTTGCCAGCATCTAAATTGTACCATTGTTATTCATGCACCTGCCTATCCACTCTTCTTGTAAGGCTCTGAAGTGCAGGAATGTGTCTTATTCTGTTCATCTTTGAGTTCCCCTTAAATGCCAAATACAGTGGTGCGTTCCTATTGGAATGCAATAAATCATTGCAAATGACTATATTGAGATTGTTATGAGCCAGGTGCTGTTCAAGGACTTTACGTAGACCTACTTATTTCATCCCATAACAGCCTTATACTGAGGGAAGTAGGGTGCAAGGTCATTAAGTATCATGTCCAAGGTCACACAGTCAGTGGTAAAGCTGGAACTTGAACCTGGCAGCCGGGGACCCAGGTCTACACAATGGACCACTTGGCCACTCTGCGTCCCAACCTCATGTGCAGTAAATGGAGTGGGACAGGACTGTGGCGTCTTCAAGCCATCTGATCCTCACAGTAAACCTGGGAGCTGGGCAGGGGAGCCTTATCCCCATTTTACAGGTGAAGAAATTGAGCCATCTCAGGGGACCCCAAGATGGCAACTGATGAAATCAAAACCCGAACTCATGCCTTGGGTTCCTTTCCCAGTGTTCTTTCCCTTATACCACAAATTATTATCACAAGAATCTGGTCATGCAAACTAGGCCAATAATCCAGGTAGCCTCATAAAATCACTTATTTAGAAAACATCATTATGCCCCTAATTAAACCACACAAAATTAAAGACACATGAAAGTAAAGACACACCACCTGGCTAAGTAGGAAAATGCAAGGAGAAATAGGTAGATGAGGAACTCCACCAAATGTTATCAAATTTGATTTGATGAAATATGAATAAAGACCAAATCTTTGGAAATTTCTCCTTGACAAGCAAATAAATAGAATTAAGGACATTTTCAAAGACACAGTGTGATCTGTTTTAACAAATGCTACCACAAAAATCCGGAGATCTTCTAGCTCCAATACGTCTATAAATATATAATTACATTTTGAAGGTATGTCAAGTGATTAAACTTTGATAAAGATGTTCTGGGTTCTTGTAAAGCATCCTTTTATTTTTTTCACTATGTAGAAGGATCTTCAGCACCTCAAAATTACCTTTAAAAGTGAAAAATAAGTTCTCCATTATTATAAATTTTGTTTATTCTTTTCTTTTCTCTAAAAGACTTAGTATGTTCAGTGAATACACGCCTTTGACTGCAGGAACTAGAGACAGAGAAGAGTAATTGATTGAGGAAATTCAGCTAGAAAAAGGAAGTTAAAGCATGGTTCCAAGTGGGTAAATGACGTAAAGCCAAAATATAGAGTCAGGTATATGAAAAACTAGAGAAATGTCAATGATTGTCAACTATCTCTAAATCAAAGAAAAGTAGCTGCGACTGGCCAGAATTCTAGGATATTTGTCCGGAAAAGCTATTAGGTATTGGAATGGATTTAATGGGAAAGTGATAAGACCTGTCTTTAAGAGTCTTAATAAAAGAAAAAGGGAAGAGGGAAAGAGAGAAGGAGAGAAGCAGGAAGAAAGGAAGTAGAATCGGTGACAAGAGAAGAGAGAGATAAATCAGAGTAATAAGGGTGAGTCCAGAATAACGCTAAGCACAGTACCAACTGAGGGCTAGACCACATGTGAAAGAAAGGGGAAGGGAGGGAAGCAGGGAGAGAGGTGACAAATAAAGGAACATCAAATCAGTCATCAGTTCAGAATAGATCTAAGCATAACACCAACTGAAGGCACACCCATATGTCATAATATGTGACATGAACTTCAAAAGTTTCCTTCCATTCCTCTGACATTTGACCCAATGTACTCCACATGCTCCTCTTTGGAGGCCCCTACATACACACCTTGGACAGAAAGGAAAGCAGATCCATCCCGGTCACTGTTCTGGAGGCTGCACTTAATATGCCCTGCATCACTGAGTTGCACATCGTGGATTATCATCTCAGAGATGAAGTTACCACCCTCTTCATAACTCACAGAGGTGAAGCGCTTATTGGTAATGATGGGCTCCTTGGGCGTGACGCTCAGAACAACAGTGCCATTCAGAGCCCACATGATGAGGCTCCAGCCCGGCGAGACGGTGCAGTTGAAGCTGGCCTCTGAGCCCTCCAGCACTGTGGCATTCCTGGGACCCTCTATGATTTGATAGCTGGATCCAGAAGCTGTAAGACAACCAATTTTTCAAGGTGGTAAGTGAATGAGTCTATGTAAGTCAACTGTACAGTTTAGCCTTCTGTAATTTACCAGCTGTAAGTCCTGGGTGACAGATGGCTCAGGCTCCAGGTTTACAGGCACCATGTCTCCCCTGGTAGAACAGGAGCTTCCGGTGGACAGGAAGCCACCTCTATCCTTCCTCTTTACCCCCTTGCCCTCCCTCCACATTCCCAGACTCTAGCACGACTGGGGGGGACAGGGAGGAATGCTCCTCCTCCACCTCCAGAGAGATTTTACCATAATTACCCGACCCCAGCCTGGCCCAGAGAGCCAGCATCAGCCCAAGTTGGCTTGTAACTTCAGGCAAGTTCTCCAGCCTTATTATGAAATGAGTTTTCCTCCCAGTGAAATGGGAAAGATCTTTTATTTCTGCCTCCCAGGAAAACCCAAGGCTCAGAGGGTGGGGAGCCCAGCATGCTATGATCATGGCCCACTGCATACCCCTGTTCTCTTAAAGTCCCCAAGGAGGTGCTTAAGACAGTGTCTGGGGCTGGAGGATGATCAGGGTTGAGAGACAAGAGAGAAGTTGGAGAGGGAGGAAAGTCAGCCACCAAGTATCCAGAGGACAGTGCTGTCATTGAGGCCATGCCCTTCCTTCTAAGTTCTAGAAGAGACTTGGAGAGATACAGAGAGAGGGAAAATAGGTAGAAGGATGGAGGGGAGAGGGATTCCTTAATGAGGATGCTTAGGGATGCATCTGGCAATCTGGTAAAGAGCCTCACCACATCTAGTGCTGAGTTTAAAACTCCAAAAGGTGGGCAGCTATTTTAGGGCATAAGACCATACACTCCAGAGTGAGGGTCCCGGCTCATGGGGCAAGTTCCCTCAACTTCTCCATGCCCCACTCCCCTAAGCTGAAAATCACGGGGACTTGTTTCAAGAGCCAAATGTGATACTACATGTAAAGACTTTAATAGGACCCTCAAGACTCAGAAAACAGTCATTATTACCCAACCTACAAGAAGGACTAGGTTGACCCTGCAAAACGAGCCAAGAAAGTCATAAATTCGAGTAAAATTTTTTCTTTCACACCTTTCGCAAAATTCAGCCCTTAGCTCACCAGATGCATCTGACACTGGTTGAAACTGGAACGACAGCTCTGACTGGCCCTCCACACGAGTGCCCCGAGGGCCCTCCCGCTCACGTGGACTCAGTCATGATCACTTCGGATGGCACGTGTTCTTCACCTAAAGAACTCAAAGTCTCTTGGCCACTTAGGACTGATTCTCTAATCATCCTAGAAGAGCAACGTGGCAGCCAGAGTTTTCCTAGATCTTCCCATGTTTGTAATAAAAATTTGAAGTAGAAATTGAATAGCAATAGACAGTCTTCAAGACCTCTTATTCTCATCATTTTACCCCCTTTTTTTTCTTATATATTTTTTCTTAAGATATTATTGATATACACTCTTATGAAGGTTTCAGATGAAAAACCAATGTGGTTACTACATTCACCCATATTATCAAGTCCACACCCATACTCCAATGCAGTCACTGTCCATCAGTGTAGTAAGATGCCACAGGTTCACTGTTTGCCTTCTCTGTGCTACACTGTTTTCCCCGTGACCCCCCACACCATGTGTACTAAACATAATATCCCACAATCTCCCTCCCCACCCACACCCCCACACCCCTCCCCTTTGGTAACCACTAGTTCCTTCTTGGAGTCTCTGAGTCTGCTCCTGTTTTGTTCCTTCAGTTTTGCTGTGTTGTTATACTCCACAAATGAGGGAAATCATTTGGCACTTGTCTTTCTCCACCCCACCTATTTTTTAATGATGAAAAAATGAAGACCAGCAATATCCCACTTGTGATCACAGTGGTGATACAAACTCAGACCTTCCTGCTCTGAACTTTCCCTCCTTCCCTCTGGTCTCACTCTAAATTTATAGCAAAAAGATCTGGACAGATCACCTAACTTGGCTTCTTCTCAGCCATGCCTGCCATATCAGTAAGACTACAATGAGTCCCTATGTGTCTAGCGTGTATGATTCCTGAAGATCCATCAGGCAGCCTGCCATGTACACGGAGTACCCCCACATAGCTGCAGCCGTGCTTTCCTTCCAACCTTAAAGTCAAGTTGTAAGGCACATTCTTAAAAAATCTCAGTACCTCTAAAGCATTCCAGGGGTCACCAAACTGCAGGACATGCATTAGCACATTAACACAGCATCTGAGTATAGGAATGTATGGTAGGAATGTACTCCCAGTGCAAGTTCATGGGACAGAAGGAACCAGTGCACAGACAGGGCTCCGGAGTCAAGCAAGGTCAGGCAGGCCAGGTGAAGGAGGTGGGGCCTGCTGGCTCCAAAGAGGCATAACAGAAGGAAGGTCAGCATTAACTAACACTAATCCCTGCTTGGGTAAACATGATCACTATTCTGTTTTGTCTCTGGGCATGATAAAGGAAGAGAAAGTGGGACTCTAAATAGCAACTCAAATTGGGTATTCTCCCACCCCTGGGTAAATCTCCCTGATCCAAAGATCCCTTTAATCTGGGATTTAAAGAAAGAAAAAAGCTTCAGGAAAGGAAGTCAGAAATAATCCCCCAAGGAAGCCACAGCTGCTGTGCCAAGTAGTTCTTTTCATGAGCCCTGAATTGCATCTTAAGAAGAGCAAAAGAAAGGAAATTGCCAAATCCATGCCTCAGGAAAGAAAAACAAGATGTGCCCTCATATCCCCACTGTGATGCCAACACTCTCCCTCTACTTCTGACCCAGGCCAATGGGAGTTAACTACATAGATCCCAGCTGGGTGGGTCCAGTGTGCACACATGGGTGAGACCCGAGCTTGCTCTGCAAGGAGCTCAGTCTAAACAACCCCAACGAGCTTAGCAACCCTACCGAAACCATAGCCCCTTCACTGCCTGGTGCAACGTAGAGAGGTTATTCCACTGCAGAACACCGTTTACACTGAGCAGGTTTTCAAATACCCTGCAGACTGCATGTGTGACCAAGAATACATGCAGGCTACTTACCTTATTTTACAACTGGGGAGGTAAGATTGAGGGAGGGAGGGACCTGTGTCAGATGAAAACTTCCAAATTGAACTTGACCTTTACATTAAACAGGAGGCCCCAAGTCCTAAGCACTAAATTTCCCTGACAGTGTTACCTACGATCTTTGCTGGCACCTAAGTAAACTCCCTTTCAACTCTGCCTGGTGACTCAGAGGCTGGCACATTATTTCTGACAATGTGAGGTCCTACAATCTTATTCCTCTCTTGCTTATATGTTATCAGTAGGCAGTGTGTGCAAACCTGCCCTACACAGAACAAATATGAGAAAATTGTAAATAAGACCTTTAATCAAACAATCAGCTATCTCCACACAAAATCTCCTTCTCCCCTTTGCTCTCCCTTTCCCTTCGTAGAGCAAAGAGACAAATTAGGGGAGAGCCACGGGAAACATCAGTGTCGCCCTTCCAGGAACCTCCCTCACCCACCAGCTACAATGATCACCCAACACCAGCTCGCCTCTCTTGTAGGAGTTTATCCCTTTGCAAAATTGTTTACAGAAGACAGAGACCTCCTCCTAAAACCACATATAATATGAAAATGTAATTAATACAACTAATTCTGAAAGAGCAACAGGAAAGAAGGCTGCACCAGACAGCATACACCTGGAGAAAAGGGCAGACTTCACGGAACAGGGTACCAGCACCCCTCCCCTGCGACCCCCGACATCACTCCAGGGGCTGAGCAGCTCCAGAGAGTAGAGCTTCTGGGCACTAGAGGGTACCACATACAAATATGAAACGCCAAAGGAACCCGGTTCAAAGCAAAATCTCAGCACCAGAAAAAGGGTCGAGTGAGATTGAATTAATAAATCTTCCTGAAAGAGATTTCAAAATAAAAATCATTAACATGCTAACAGAGGTACAGAAAAACATTCAGGAACTCAGGAACAAATTTAGGACAGGGATCCAATTGTTGAAGAGCACAATGGAGGGTATTAAAAGCAGATTAGATAATGGTGGAGGAGATGATAAATAAAAAGAAATTAGGGAAGAGGAATACAAAGAAGCTGAGGCACAGTGAGGAAAAAGGATCTCTAGGAATGGAAGAATATTGAGAGAACTGTGTGACCAATACAAACGGAACAATATTCATATTATACGGGTACCAGAAGAAGAAGAGAGAGAAAAGGGATTGAAAGTACCTTTGAGGAGGTAATTGCTGAAAACTTTCCCAGTCTGGGGGAGGAGATAGTCTCTCAGGCCATAGAGGTGCACAGATCTCCCAACACAAGGGACCCAAGGAGGACAACACCAATACATACAATAATTAAAATGGCAAAGATCAAGGATAAGGACAGACTATTAAAAGCAGCCAGAGAGAGAAATAAGATCACATACAAAGGAAAACCCATCAGGCTATCGTCAGACTTCTCAGCAGAAACCTTACAGGCCAGAAGGGAGTGGCATGATGTATTTGATGCAATGAAGTAGAAGGACCTTGAACCAAGAATACTTTATTGGCAAGATTATCATATAAATTTGAAGTAGGGATTAAACAATTTCCAGATAAGCAAAAGCTGAGAGAATTTAGCTCCCACAAACCCTCTCTACAGTGTATTTTGGAGGGACTGCTATAAATGGAAGTGTTCCTAAGGTTAAATAGCTGTCACCAGAGGCAATAAAAAGGGATAGACAAAGAGTACAGAATATGACACCTAATATATAAAGAATGGAGGAGGAAAAAAAGTAGGGGGAAGAAAGAACCTTTAGATTGTGTTTGAAATAGCATAATAAGTGAGTTAAGTTAGACTCTTAGATAGTAAGGAAGTTACCCTTGAACCTTTGGTAACCATGAATCTAAAGCCTGCAATGGCAATAAGTACATACCTTTTGATAATCACTATAAATGTAAATGCTCTGAATGCACTAATCAAAACATATAGAGTCACTGAATGGATAAAATAGCAAGACCCAGCTATATGCTGCCTAAAAAAGGCTCACATCAAACCCAAAGAAATACACAGACTAAAAGTGAAAGGATGGAAAAAGATATTTCATGCAACTAATAGGGAGCGAAAAGCAGGTGTTACAGTACTTGTATCAGACAAAATAGACTTTAAAAACAGAAAGTCACAAGAGACAAAGATGGACATTACATAATGATAAAGGGGTCAATCCAACAAGAGGATATAATCATTATAAATATCTATGCACCCAACATAGGAGGACCTACATATGTGAAACAAATACTGACAAAAATAAAGGGGGAAATAGAATGCAATACATTCATTCTAGGAGACTTCAACACTCTACTCACTCCAAAAGACAGATCAACCATACAGAAAATAAGTAAGGAGACAGAGGCATTGAACAACACATTAGAACAGATGGACCTAACAGATATCTACAGAACTCTCCACCCAAAAGCAGTAGAATACACATTCTTCTAAAGTGGACATGGAACATTTTCAAGAATAGGTCATGTACTAGGCCACAAAAAGAGCTTCAGTAAATTAAAAAAGATTGAAATCGTACCAATCAGCTTCTCAGACCTCAAGAGTATGAAGCTAGAAATAAATTACACAAAGAAAATGAAAAAACCTACAAACACATGGAGGCTTCACAACATGCTCCTAAATAACCAATGGATCAATGACCAAATAAAAACAGAGATCAGGCAATATATGGAGACAAATGACAACAATAATTCAACACCACAAAATCTGTGGGACGCAGCAAAGGTGATGCTAAGAGGGAAGTATATTGCAATACAGGCCTACCTCAGGAAAGAAGAACAATCCCAAATGAACAGTCTAAACTCAGAATTAATGAAACTAGAAAAGGAAGAACAAATGAGGCCCAAAGTCAGTAGAAGGAGGGACATAATAAAGATTAGAGCAGAAATAAATAAAATTGAGAAGAATAAAACAATAGAAAGAATCAATGAAAGCAGGAGCTGGTTCTTCGAGAAAATAAACAAAATAGATAAACCCCTAGCCAGACTTATTCAGAAAAAAAAGAGTCTACACGCATAAACAGAATCAGAAATGAGAAAGGAAAAATCACTACAGACACCACAGAAATACAAAGAATTATTAGAGTATACTATGAAAAAATATATGCTAACAAACTGGGTAACCTAGAAGAAATGGACAACTTTCTAGAAAAATACAACCTTCCAAGGCTGACCCAGAAAGAAACAGAAAATCTGAACAGAACAATTACTAGCAACGAAATTGAATTGGTAATCAAAAAACTACCTAAGAACAAAACGCCTGTACCAGATGGCTTCATCACTGAATTTTATCAAACATTTAGTGAAGACCTAATACCCATCCTCCTTAAAGTTTTCAAAAAGTAGAAGAGGAAGGAATATTACCAAACTCATTCTATGAGGCCAGCAACACTCTAATACCAAAACCAGACAAAGACACCACAAAAAAAGAAAATTACAGACCAATATTCCTGATGAACATAGATGCAAAAATACTCAACCAAGTATTAGCAAACCGAATTAAAAAATACATCAAAAAGATCATCCATCATGATCAAGTGAGATTCATCCCAGGGATGCAAGGATGGTACAACATTCGAAAATCCTTCAACATCATCCACCACATCCACAAAAAGGACAAAAACCATGCGATCATCTCCACAGATGCCAAAAAGGCATTCAACAAAATTCAACATCCATTCATGATAAAAACACTCAACAAAATTGGTATAGAGGGCAAGTACCTCAACATAATAAAGGCCATAAATACTTAACCCCAAGAAGCTGAAAGCCTTTCCTTTAAGATCAGGAACAAGACAAGGATGCCCACTCTCCCCAGTTTTATTCAACATAGTTCTGGAGGTCCTCATCACGGCAATCAGACAACACAAAAAAATAAAAGGCATCCAGATTGGCAAGGAAGAAGTTAAACTGTCCCTGTTTGCAGATGACATGATATTGTACATAAACAACCCTAAAGAATCCACTCCAAGACTACTAGATCTAATATCTGAATTCAGCAACATTGCAGGATACAAAATTAATACACAGAAATCTGTTGCATTCCTATACACTAAGGGTGAACTAGCAGAGAGAGAAATCAGGAAAACAATTCCATTCACAGTTTCATCAAAAAGAATAAAATACCTAGGAATAAACCTAACCAAGGAAGTGAAAGACCTATACCCTGAAAACTACAAGACACTCATGAGAGAAATTAAAGAAGATACCAATAAATGGAAACACATCCCGTGCTCGCGGATAGGAAAAATTAACATTGTCAAAATGGCCATCCTGCCTAAAGCAATCTACAGATTCAATGCAATTCCTATCAAAATACCAACAGCATTCTTTAACGAACTAGAGAAAATAATTCTAAAATTCATATGGAACCACAGAAGACTTCGAATAGCCAAAGCAATCCTGAGAAGGAAGTATAAAGCTGGGGGGATTACACTCCCCAACTTCAAGCTCTACTACAAAGCCACAGTAATCAAGACAATTTGGTACTGGCACAAGAACAGACCCATAGACCAATGGAACAGACTAGAGAGCCCAGATATAAACCCAAGCATATATGGCAATTAATGTAAGATAAATGAGCCATGGACATAAAATCGGGAAATAACAGCCTCTTCAACAACTGGTGTTGGCAAAACAGGACCGCTACATACAAAAGAATGAAACTGGATTATTGTCTAGCCCCATACACAAAAGTAAACTCAAAATGGATCAAAAACCAGAATGTAAGTCATGAAACCATAAAACTCTTAGAAGATAACATAGGAAAAAAATCTCCTGAATATAAGCATGAGCAACTTCTTCCTGAACACATCTCCTTGAGCAAGGGAAACAAAAGCAAAAATGAACACATGGGACTACAACAAACTTAAGAGCTTCTGTACAGCAAAGGACACCATCAACATAACAAAAAAGCATTCTACAGTATGGTAGAATATATCTGTAAACAACATATCTGACAAGGGGTTAACATCCAAAATATATAAAGAACTCACACACCTCAACACCCAAATGCAAATAACCTAATTAAAAAATAGGCAGAGGATATGAACAGACAGTTCTCCAAAGAAGAAATTCAGATGGCCAACAGGCACATGAAAAGATGCTCCACATCACTAATCATCAGGGAAATGCAAATTAAAACCACAATGAGATATCACCTCACACTAGTAACGATGGCCAGTATCAAAAAGACTAAGAACAACAAATGCTGGTGAGGATATGGAGAAAGGGGAACCCTCTTACACTGCTGGTGGGAATGTAAGCTAATTCAACCATTGTGGAAAGCAATATGGAGGTTCCTCAAAAAACTAAAAATAGAAATACCATTTGACCCAGGAATTCCACTCCTAGGAATTTACCCAAAGAATATAATTTCTCAGATTCAAAAAGACACATGCACCCCTATGTTTATTGCAGTACTATTTACAATAGCTAAGATATGGAACCAACCTAAGTGTCCATCAGTAGATGAATGGATAAAGAAGTTATGATACATATACACAATGGAATACTATTCAGCCATAATAAAAAAGCAAATTCTACAAATTGCAACAACATGGATGGAGCTGGAGGATATTATGCTCAGTGAAATAAGCCAGGAGGAGAAAGACAAGTACCAAATGATTTCCCTCATTTGTGGAGTATAAAAACAAAGCAAAACTGAAGGAACAAAAGAGCAGTGTACTCAGGGACTCCAAGAAGGGACTAGTGGTTACCAAAGGGGAGAGGGTGGGAGATGGGGATTGAGGGGTATTATGATTGGCACACATGGTGTGGAGGGGATCATGGGAAAGACAGCATAGCACAGAGAAGGCAAATAGTGACTCTGTGCCATCTTACTACACTGATGGGCAGTGACTGCAATAGGGTATGGGGGAAACACGATAACAGGGGTGAATGTAGTCATCACATTGTCTTTTCATGTGAAACCCCCATAAAAGTGTATATCAATAATATCTTAATAAAAAAATTGTTTACAGCAGCACGCTCTCATTCCCAAACCTGTACATGCAGCCCTGCCCATCTTCTTTGCCTCCTGACCTGTGTATCCTGCTCCACCAGGTGTCTACACCCACCCAATCGACTGGCTGCCCCCCAGGACTGGAAAGCTTCTCTTCCTCTATTTGCTACAACCGAATGTCTGCAAAATTGAAATACTCATAGTCACGTGTCTGCCAACTTCAGTGGCTCCTACCAGTCATCCATAAATTGACCCTAAACATAAGGACATTTTTCTGCAAGAGCCTTTTCCCAAGTTCCTGGGAATAGCAGCTGGTTGTCACCCTGGCCTCAGGGTTATGGATCCTTCCATTTTCCACTCTCCTCCAGCTTCCCTTCATGCACCTGTAGACCCCTCACCTTCTCCCAACTCTTACTTAACCTTGGAAATGAATAGAAAAGCAGACAAAAGAAGAAAGGGGAAAGAGAAATAGAGGGGATGGCAGCAGAACTGCTGTGCAGAGGGAATTCCAAAGAAGAAAATGGGAGTCAAAAGGCATCAGGGGCCAGGACCCTCGGAAGGAAACTGAGAGGTTGGCAGATAGGGTCTCCGGGGCAGTCTGAGCTGCCTGATGAGTCCTGCTGAGATGGGTGGCAGAAACAAGCACCATCCCCACTACCACCCAAAACCACTACCCACGCGACAGCACACCAATGTAACCAGCTGCCCCTCCACAGCCTCCCACCTCCACACCCTGGACTTTGCTCAAAAGAGTTCTATCGTTTTAGACAAAGACCAAATAACCCTTAACCTTATATCTTAAGACCCTACTTAGTCTCACACCTTCATTTTGCCCCAAACTCCACCCTCCGGCCACCAGACTATCTTTAATTTATCAACTTCGCCAACTCCTTCTGGCCCCAGTCTCTTTGCACAAGCAATGGCCAGTCTTACTCCTCAGCTCCCAGCCAAGTCATCTTCTCCTTGATTTTCTATAGATTCTCTTATCACTTGACACCTAATTCCCCCCTAGACAGTAAGCTCTTTGTTAGCAGACACTCTGCCTGGTTGCATCCCAGTGCCTGCAACTAAATGGCATTTAACGGGTCCTCAGTGAGTGAATAAATAAGGGGGTTGGGTTCTATGTAATCCATCACACAGGAAGCAAGGTAAAAGAGGGCAAAGTTCACTGGCAGGAGCCCTTTATGTGCACATGAAGGTTGACCTCAGCTATTCAGAGCCAGGTCTGCAAAGGAAGGTGTCTCTACCCACAAGACTTCCCAACAGGAGGCACCCTAGAGCTCAGTCTTCTACAATGGATCCCACTTCCCTAGGGGACATGAGAATTAGCCCACAATACTGTCCCCTCCTGGAATAACCTCAACCAAAGCCATCCCTTCCTTCAAAATGGAACTTTAAGAAAAGTATCTCAGAAAAGCCACACACCCATGGTTCATCAGCTTCTCACTAAGCTGTTGGAAGACATTTTTGCAGCCATGGCTGAAATAACCACGCTGAAGCTGTGACCCTGAAATGAATGCTGAGCATGGATTGCTAGCCCCACCAAGTCCCCAAGCTCCTCACAAGCAAGGATGGTGTCGCCTTCTCCACTCCACAAGCAAATGCTTACCAAGCACTGACTGAATGCTTTGCCGTGGGTACTCAGGCAGGGGCTTCCAAACACCTTTGCCCTCAAATACATGTTCCCACCACAGCCGGGTCCCCTTGGCTTCATGAGTCAACCTACCCAAAACCAAAATTTACAAAACAGTCCTTGTTGCACATAACACACTCTGATAATCCCTGCACTTCTTTATTCTATTTTATCTTCGCAATGCTGTCATGGACAGAGTTTTTAAACATTTAAACATTTAAAAACATGAACTACCATCTGAAACAGACTGCATATGTGTATAAAGTACAAAACATGGAGCATATCTATGCAGTTAGAAATAAGAATAGCAGTCACTTGCAGGGGGGAGGGGAGTGACTCAGAAGGGGACATTTGTGGAATGCTCTTGGTCTTGTTGTTGGTACACCAAGGGGTTTAGTTTGTGAAGATTCTTCGGCCAACACCTTTCTGTATACTGTTCTATATGTATATTATTCTTCAAAACAATGCCTTAGAAGTGGCATTCAACCCAGGATGAAACCCTGAGGAGTCTAAGACCTAGTTGGGAAAATAAGACAAACACACCTGAAGCAATGAAATCTAGACACAACGAAATCCAAAGCTGGGTACAAACTGCCACTGCCCTAAGGACCCAGGTCTGCACGCTCCATCTCCTGGGAAGCAGAGTCTGGTTGGGAGACCCTGGCCTGGGACACCCGGAGTCCACTCCAGCAGATACCTGGAAAATTCCAGGACAACGGGGAGCTCTTGGGAGGAATAGAAGTGTCACAGGCAACAGGCCCTCACTCTGCCATTAAACAGCCACTGGGATTATCACCCCAAAAGCTATAGGGTTAGCAAGGCTTCAGAGAGCAGGTGTTGCCCGAGTCCAGCAAGAACCCCGATGAAGAGGACGGTGGGGTCAGACACACCTGTAGGACCGCCCCTGGAGCTGAGTGGACACAACAGGAAATGGACCCAAAGAAGAGAAGAGCTCCCCACTGTGGGAGGGGCTGCAGGGGGAAGGGTCTGAGGAAGAAGCTTCCGGCAGCCCATGGCGCAGCAGCCTCCTCTGGGTTTCCTCCACCCACTCTGAGTGGATGCACCCGAACATCCCACCAAGCTCACATGATCCCTACCTGCCAGCCCAGCCAGGATGACCAGCATGGCCAGGATGCCTTTCCAGCTGCCCTCCATCTCCTCATGGTCTTCCTCACCCTGGGGAAACAGAGCAGGGAGCGAACAGTCTATCACCGATGAGCACCCACCACTCAGAGGCACCCAGAGCCCCCGCCAGCGCCTGTGTGTCCGTGGACGCATTAGCCAGCACTTCTCAGTGCGCTCGGCACCAGCCCCGCCTGGGAACTTGTTAGACAAGCAAACTCTTGGGCCCACCCCAGACCCACTGGATCAGAAAAATCCAGGATGAGACCAAAAACCTGTCTACACAATCAAATAGGGTACCAATTCTGGTACGTGCTCAACTTAGAGAATTATGTATTACGTGATCTGACACCCAAGGCCATGTATACATCACGGGACGCAAATGGTATCCCATCATGCGGGACGACGGGCCAAGGAACAGGAGCAAGGGCTTCCTGCTAGTCATGTCAGCCATGATGCTGTGGTCGCTGAAGGGACAGATCATTCCCACGACAAGTTTACATTATCACGGGGGAAATGAAGAAATGAATTGCAAGCTTATCAGAAAGTGGCAAGAGGTATGGAGAGAAATAGAAAAGGGGAGCATGTGGGAAGGGCTGTGTGCATGGGGTGGGCTAGCTATCGATTCAAACAGGGAGGTCAGAGAAAAGCACCCCAAAAGGTGCCCTATGAACAGTGAAAACGGAGAGGTGACAGCAACGTAGATCTCTGCCAAAGAGTTTTCCAGGCAGAAGAACAGCAGGTGCAAAGGCCCTGAGGCGGGGCCATGCCTGGCATATTTGAGGAACTAAAGAGCGGGTGAGTCAGAGTGAGGGGTGAGTGGGAGGGGGAGCAGTCAGAGGCAGGGAGGTCAGGGTGGACTAAGGCCTGGCCAGCCTTTTGGCATCACATGGTGGCCCTACACCCCTTGGCCCTTCCCCCCAGTTCCTTGTTTCTTTGGTGACCATCTCGCTCACCCTCCACCCTGGTTATTTTTCCTTCTCCCCTGCCCCAGGCCACCCCATGCAGTCACCAGCACTGCTTGGTTCCCCTGGAGCACTTAGGGACACATCACCACTGACTGTGTCATGAACCATCCACTCCTCAGTCTCAGGAAAGGGTCCCTTTATTTCAAACATTCTTCAGCACCATCGACCTGTGGAGCTCAGTGACTCGGCCTCGGTCCTCACTTTGGCTTTGGCATCTGCACAGATTTCATAGCCCTGCTGGGGGATCCACCCCATCGCTCCAAATGCGGGGTGCCAGTTTCCACCAAAGACCCCGTACTGGCTTTTGTAATGAGCTGACACACCCACCCAGGGTTCTGGCCTCCTTTTTCCCTTACAGGCCGAAGGAAGCAGCCCTCACAACACCCCACAGGCAGAAATACAAGAACTGAACTGGGCACAGATAAATAACTGCCACCCCTCAGGCTGCAGGACAAGCCCCATACAAGCTGCTGAACAAAACAGAGCGATGGCGTGAAGGATCCTAGAGGTGCTCAGGTCTGAAACCCCCACTGGGTTACTGGGTATGCACAGCTCAGGAGAAGAACATGGGGTCTCCATCCCTACATGTCTATCATGTCTTTGGAACACAAAACTCAGCGTGTGTAATAAACTACAACCACTCACACACACGATGTAAGGTCCAGGTAACTGTGCTGCAGGGGCACCCTGATGTGGAACCCTGCACCGTGGAATCACTGAAAATAGACTCCGCAGGTCCCTAAAAATATACCTCACTGGCAAGTTATAAGTAGCAGCTGTACACAAAATGAACTAAAATTACAGCCTTCCAAGACTGATTCAAGATCCCAAATTATGAAACATCAAAGCATCAAATAAATCATTTACTAATTTTCAGGGCTCAGTGAACACAACCCGACAAGTCCCTCACTCAACCAGTCACCTAGAACCCCAGACCCTAGCCGAGGATGAAGGAGAAATGGAGCCCTCAAATTACAAAAAGTCACTCATTGTATCAAAAGCAACAAACACAAAGCTGGACCCAGCATTACGGAGGCTGCCACGAGAGCTGGAGGCCCACGAGGAAGTACTTCGGTCCCTGATAACCAAGCTGAGTCAGGCCGCAGACGAAGGCCAGGCTACTTTACTTGTTAAATGCTTTGTTCTGCCAATGTCCACGCACACCGTTCTCGATTACTCTGCTGGAGATGATGACTTCATTTCCAAGGAGACCGGCAGAACCCACAGGAACACGCTGAGAGCTACAGGGACCCAGCTGAAAGATCACGACAGGCTTGGATTTGTGAGGAAATGACAGTATTTGAAGGGCGTGTGCTGGAAGGAACTGTCGTAGAGCTGATTTCAAGCTTTAACTGAAATCAGACAAGCCACTTCAGTTAAATGAGGACCCAGAGAATTTGTGCATTCATATCTCTGTGGAATAGTTTGGTAGACCCTGATATTTATTCATGCCTTTATGGAAGACTTGAATTACCTACTTTCAGTTGAAAAACCCCAGTCTTCTTAAAATCTTAAATCTTTTTAAATTGTATTAAACAGATAGGACTTAACAGCCTATCAATTCCTTACCCCTGAAAAGGCAAAAACACTCAGATCTATGTAGACCCACTCAGCTAGTCATTCCCAGTAAGAAAACTGCTGAATTTGATAATAGCACTTAATTACACACACACACACACACTTCCGGATTCTTGGAAATAACCCAATATCATAAAATCCAAAGGTGTCCGCAAATGTCTTGTTTCAGGCAGCAGCATGAGGCCTAACCCTCAAAGGAAAGAAGGGCAAGCACCCCTCAGGGCCAGGGAATCCCAGCGGCAAGGAGAGAAGGGGCTCATTGTAAACCTCAGCATGACAACATAAAGGCACCCAGGCTTCTGCACAAGGGCTTCGCGCGGCCCTGGGGCCCCTACACCAGAGGGGCCCTGGCGCTGCCTGCTGACCTGGGGCGGCCTCAGGACCTCAGGGACGTCAGAGCCCTTCTCCCTTCCACAGGCCTTCTCATCTGGGGAGAGCAAATGGCATTTAAAGTTCACCAAACGAACAACACGAGCCACAGTAATTTTCCAGCACTTCAATCCCGACCTCCCGAATTCCAGCCGAGTTTCGGCTTTCAACTCATCCCTGAGAACAGGTCACTGCGAAAGGGACAGTCGCTTGATTAGAAATCATCTCCAGTTCCTAAACTGTCAGAACAGCTGCTCCTTTAAAAACTTTAACTTTGTGGAAACTGAAAACACAGAATATGTGTCTGTCAAACACGTTCTTACTTGGGCTTGGCGACCTGCTCCTTAGTTGGGGCCCCGGGCCCAGGGGAGAAAGGCGGGGAGAAGCCCATGGGGGAGCCACTCCCTGCAGCTCTCCTACCTCGGAAGCTCCGTCTTTTCAGGGCTCCAGGGGAGGGTCGGCGTTCCCAGAAGGCTTCCTGGCCTCTGTCCTGTCTCCGCACAAACGCAGGAACAAACCTGTGCGGCCACCAGAGAATTCTGACCTGCCCTCACCGGTTAACAGGAAGTCTGTCCCTCTGGCCCGGCCGTAAACACACAGGTGGCCTCCACCTGCCTCCGGCCCCTCACTCCCGGAAGCTTTGAGCACCTCGGAGCAACATAGTTCCTGTTAATCATTAGCCAGGCCCCAAGCACAGCTCGGGAAGTCTGGGTGGGAGCTGAGAATGCTCACTGGGGCCTCAGGGCCGAGACTGTCCTGCGGCTCTGCCTCCGGCCTCCGATCCTTTCCCGAGGCCTGCAGAGCTGGCCGGCCCAGTCATCGCTTCCACCAGCTGGAGGCTGGCAGGCCCTGCCTGCCGCAGCATAGAGGTCAGCCTGGCCAACCTTGCCTCCTTCTGGCTTCTGGCCCAGAAGCTGGTGAAGCCGGTTCCTTCTCCAACCAGGCACCTCCACATCCCCAAGAACAGGTTCTTTTGTGAAAGAAAAAGCCCTACTGGGGAAGTCCTCCGGGATGTAGCCACCTTTCGGAATGAAGTGAGCTTCCTGTGGGCACCTGCAGAACAGCTGAGCACCCACGCCCAGCGCCTCAGAAGTAAACAGGAACTGGCTCCTCAGGGCACTCCGGCAGTTTCTGGAAAAGATCATCCCCCCAAGGCCTGATGTGCGGCACCATGCTGAACTATGCCTTATAGTCCTTTTCGAATATAGGGCTTGTTTCCCACTACATTTTCATCTTGTCAGGGGACTCAGCGTCTAGAGTGTCTGCACGGGAGAGGCATCAACAGAAGGTGTGGATCATATACTTAAATGAAGACCCTGAAGCAAATAAATAGGGGGGAATGTTGCTCCTTCCAGTTGAAAGGGATCAGAATATGCCACCCCAAAATATGCCATTTTGGCATAAAGATTATTTTAAAGTGAAGACACTTGAGATTCAATAGGTCTAAAAAAAAGCCTCTCAGAGCTTCTAACTAAAAGCAGTGACTTCTGGGAAATAAGGCTGTCATAAATTTTTATCCAGGGTGGATCTACTCCCAGAAGGGAGAAGTCAATAAAACCTATTCCACATTCCTTCTCCAGGGACTTTATGACCTCGGATAAGATGGAAAGACCACTCGTACCTGCAAGGACAAACATTGTCACAAGCTTTCTTATTTCCTATCTGTTCTTCTAAAAATCTGTCCCCCTTAAAAAAAACTATTTATTCTTCCCATTATAAGCCTTTTCTCCCCACTTCCCTTTCCTCTACTAAATTCAGTATATAAGCCTTTAACTCTGACCATTTAATGAAACAGCTACTTCCTTTGTTGGTTTCCCATATGCATACAGAATAAACCTATTACCCTGTTAATCTGTCTTTTGTCAGTTTAATTCACAGGCCCCAGATACTTCACATAAGAGCATAGAGGAAAAGTGTTTTTCTCTCCCTTATGACACTGTGCTAGGAGCTGGTCGTAAAATTGGTAAGCAAAACACACAGACACAGGGAGTCAATATATGAGCCAAATAACCTCACAAATATACACAGGGTCATAACATCTTATTCATGAGTGTCCCAGAAGGCCAAAATATATCTTGTATTCTCAGTTTCAGTCCTAATATTTAGAACATCATAAGTCATGAGGACTGGGCTCCAAAGCGCAGTATCAACCGAAATTCCCAGCCAAAGACCCAGTCTCAGCACTGCTCCTGGAGTATTTTATTAGAGCTCCTAGAAAAGTTTAAGTTATAATAACAGTGAATGTGTAGAAGAAGGGGAAAAAAAACTTTTTTGTGTTTTGAGCCTTGAAAATTAAACTGACAGATGACAGATTAACAAGAGAATAGCAAGAGATTAAAAAGAACATGCCAACCCATGCCACACACATACACATGGGAGAAACTTGGTGCTGAGTAATGCAAAGGGGTCTTAACAAGACAATACATCTGGAGAGAAGTGACAAAACAAAGGAAAAGGAATGTAGGCCTTAAGGGTGGCGTGCTGTGGGAAGGTGAATATGTGGGCAGACTAATGGAAGATAAGGGCTGTTTGGTAAGGTTTGTTACATAAAATCTGATAAAATTCCCCAGGCATTAAGATCGTTTTTCCTTCCTGGCACAAGAGAAGGAAGGAAGAGGGTCTGTTTGGTATCTTCTTTTCTCAGTTATCTTTGGTGTCTGCTTTTCTCAATAAGCTTAAAACAATCCTCTGCAAAATAGCATATTTTGGGATGGCTCATTCTGATTCCCTACAAGTGTCATGCCAAAATGTATATATAACAATAACACCATTCTCAGAAGCGCCATAGAAGTGCAGCTGCTGGCCTGGGCCCTGGGTGCTACTGTCCACCAGTTACTGCACAGCCACTCCAGGGCAAGAGTGGAAACACCAGTCGTTACAAGTGCAGCTCTGAAGCTATATGGTCCGAAGGGACTGTTTGGGTTTGTTCTATATGTTTTTCATTTTTTATTTGGGAAATTTGTATTATTTCAAAGTTTGAGCATAAAGAGAGAATTTACTAATATTTTTAGCCTATGCTATTTTAAAATCACAAAGTTTAAACTTACATAAACCATCTTCACACTGTAATTCAAATTGTGGTAAAGGCTCTCCCTTCAGTTTCAGGACCCAGCTCCACTGTATGTGAGGTGGGGGGAAGGCAGGGCTGGGACACAACAACAAGCAGTCTCAATTACCAGCAAGGTGTCTGAAAACGTAACTCAATTCCGATGCTATCTGCTGGGAGACAGCACCAGATCCCCATGTTAAGGACTCCACCCTACAAGACTGCCCTCCACTCCCTACTGATGCTGGGGTTCTTGTTCACGAAGCCGAAGAATGAGCTTCACAAACACTCAAGGTAGGAGAGCAAGGTACAGGCTTTTATTTAGAAATAAAGTGAGAGGAAAGAGCTCCTGGCTCACGCCAGGAGGGGACAAGAGAGCCCGGGGTGGTGCATTGTCTAGGGGATTTATAGGCAGTTGAGGATTTTTGGAAATTGAGGGCTTAGGGCGTGGACTTATGCCACCTGCCCTGCCCTCAAGGTGGGCTGGGTTATTGTCTGTTTGCTAGTACTGTTTACAGTGAAGTCGCGGGTTATGCTGAGATACCCTTGCGGAACACTTAAACATTTCAGGCAAAGTTGCTCCTGGCCTTTTGACCTTTAACTGATCTCACTGAAGATGTCTATATTCCTAGTCTGGTATCTTTACCCTAGAGAATTAGTGTGACTTTGACTTTGCATAATGCTGAACACAGAGTTTCCATAGGGACTTTACATTGTTACATTGCTTTGACTGTAAATGTCCTGCCTTGCTCTTTCCGGAGTCCCTCACCCTACACTACTTCAGATGCAAATTGCAAGCCCAAGGCTGTTACCTATGCTTCTGACCAACAGGCTACAGATCCGGAGGTTCCAACAACCTCCCCCTTAAGTACGATTAATTGTCTACAGCGGCTCACAGAGCTCAGGAAGACACTTAGGTTTACCCGTTTAATAAAGGACATTGTAAATGATACAAGCCAAATCAACAGCCAGATGAAGAGAGACACAGCGCAAAGTCCCAAATAAAGGAGCTTCTAACCTCGTGGAGCTTGGGGCCTGGCTGGGTGGCATGTGGAAGTGTTCTTGCTTCCCAAGCCTGGAAGCAGCCTCTACGCCAGAGAAACAGGGTGCAGAAGAGAGATCAAAGTGCTCTTCTCGCAGTTTTTGTGAGGACTTCCTTGCATAACCATGACTGACTAAATCCTTGGCCACTGGCTGAATCTGCCTTCAGCCCTCTGCCCTCTCCCCTCCCAGGGGCTGAGGGCTGGGGGCTGGGAGTTGCCACCCTCTAATCACAGGGTTGGTCCCCTGACAAGAGCCCAACCCTTAGGTGGGGCCCAAAAGACTCCATTAACATAACAAGACATCCATTTGACCTTAGTGGCTCTGAAGCATTTTCTGGAACTGCGGATGAAGACCAAATCTATCTGAGAAATATATTTTGGTCATCTGAATGACCAAATACGTATTTCTTATAACTCGTTATATCGCAGACTCTGAAGAGAGCTTTGATAAAGGTGCAGGGGCTTGTGGGGACCATCCCTGAGGAAGCTGAATTTGAGCTCAGATGGAAAGTAGGCATGTTAGGAGTTCATTGGGTAGGAAGGTGGTGCTCCAGGAGGACCACCTGGAGGGAACAGAGGGACCAATATGTGTCTGGGCAGCAGGGTGGGTGGCAGGATGCCTGGTATGCATGAGAAAATTAAAAGAGGCTTGAGGGACCAGAATGTGAAGTGGGGGATTTGGAGAGCCCTAGGTGGGCCTAGATAAAGGGAGGCAGGATCCAAACCAAGAGGTATATAAAAAAGAATTTCAGGAAAAGCAGTGAAAAACTTTGAAATGGGCAAAGAAGACTTTGGGATTATCTGATATAATAGGACTTGAGCTGTCCTGAGCTGCTCTAAATTTGTGATGGTTAATTTTATGGGTCCCCTTGTGTGGGCCATGGGATGCTCAGATATCGAGTTAAACATTATTTCTGGGTGTGTCTGTGAGTGTGTCTGCAGAAGATGTGAGCATTTGAATTTGTAGACTGAGCAAAGCAGACTCCCCTCCCCCATGGGGGTGGGCCTCATCCAATCAGTTGAGGGCCTAAATAGAACAAAAAGGTGGAGGAAGAATACATTTTTTACTCTCTCTGCCGGACTGTTTTGGCTAGGACACCCACCTTCTCCTGTCCTCAGACACTGTTGCTCCAAGTTCTCAGGCCTTTGGACTCAGACTGGGACTCACACCCCGGGTCCTCAGTTCTCAACGCTGCAGGCTTGGACTGGAACTGCACCGCTGGCTCTCTGGGGTTTCCAGCTTACAGGTGGCAGATATGGGTCTTCTCAGCCTCTGTAACCGCATGAACCAATTTCTCGTAATAAATAAACGTGTGTGTGCATCCACTGGTTCTGTTTCCAGAGAACACTGACTAACACAAAGTTGTAAGAATCTGATAGTAGTACAAATGATCCTAGAACTTTGGTGAAGAGATAATTGATTTTTGCCCTTCAGATATTGGCCAGTTTTGCATGTTTATAAATTTTTCAACATTCATGATGGTATATATATATATATATGTGTGTGTGTGTTTTTAATTCTCCATTGAATCTGTTGTGATATCTTGTTGCTTCATTAATTACTGAGCTAAAGAAAATCTTGGACACATGCTCCTTTCAGATTTGTATGAGAGTCACACTTTTAAATCCCCCAGGAGGAGCACTTTGAAGAATTTAAGTGAACAAGCAGCATGATCTCTATAGAATATTTTTTAAATATTCAAAGTAATAGGTTGAATCCCATATAAGTAGCCACATTTAACTTTTTCACCTACAGAAACAGCAATTCTATATTAGATTCAACCTAATGTAAGAAAATAAAAACGCTTATAACCTCAGTATCGCCCATAGATAAGCGTCATGAATTTTTAACAGATAGCTTCTATTATTTTCCTTATTACAAAAGTGACACATATTTATGATGAAAAAATTAGAAAATGCTAGTAATCAAAAAGGATGAAAATTTTCAAACAGAATACTCTTCAGCCCAACACTCAGAGACTAGCACGGTTTACAGCACGGCATGTACCCGATAAAGAAATATTCATATTGTACCTAGTGTTTAGTAACCAGGTTTTCTTTACTTAGCGTATTACACTCCTCTGCGCCCTTTACAGTCAGTAAGCCCATCATTTCTAACGACGAAGCCTAGTTTCATCAACCGAAGAGAGCATCCCTCACCTAAGCAGGGGCCCACTGCGGGACGCACAGGCCTTGTGTTGTGAGCACCATCACACTGAGAGCCAGAGGCTGCTCCCAACAACTGCCGTGGAGGCAATCCAGAAAGGGCAATTGCTCTTACTGAGATAAGCAAAAGCTAGGTGATCGCTGGGGTGGGGTGGGAGCGGGAGATAAATAGGCAGAGAAGAGAGCACTTTTAAGGCAATACAATACTTGGTATGATACTATAATGGTGGATACATGTCATTATAAATTTGTCCAAACCCATGGAATGCGAACCCCTGGGTCAGCTTTGGACTTTGGTGTGTCGGGGTCGATTCATCATCTGCAACAAAAGTGCCACCCGGTGGGAGATGTTGACAATGAGGGAGACTGTACAAGTGTGGGGCACATGATTTTCTTTACCTAGAAAATAAAGTCTATTTCTTCAAAAAATGCAACCACTGGGTCAGAAGATCTGCGCATTGAAAGAAGCCTGAAATATCCTGGGTTAGCAGAAGACTGAGACACTTATAATGTGCCCAACGGCTAATATCCAATGCAATCAATACCATCAGCTATTGTATTTTTAGCTATTTATTATTTATTTATTTACTTATTTTGGTATTATTAATGTACAATTACATGAACAACATTATGGTTACTAGACTCCCCCTATTATCAAGTCCCCACCACACACCCCACTACAGTCACTGTCCATTAGCATAGTAAGATGCTATAGAATCACTACTTATCTTCTCTGAGTTGTATAGCCCTCCCCGTATACCCTCCCTACATTATGTGTGCTAATCATAATGCCACTTTTTTCCCCCTTATCCCTCCCTTCCCACTCATCCTCCCCAGTCCTTTTCCCTTTGGTAACTATTACTCCGTTCTTGGGTTCTGTGAGTATGCAGCTGTTTTGTTCCTTCAGTTTTTTCTTTGTTCTTATCCTCCACATATGCATGAAATCATTTGATACTTCTCTTTCTCTGCCTGGCTTATTTCACTGAGCATAATACCCTCTAGCTCCATCCATGTTGTTGCAAATGGTAGGATTTGTTTCTTCTTATGGATGAATAATATTCCACTGTGTATATGTACCACATCTTCTTTATCCATTCATCTACTGATGGACACTTAGGTTGCTTCCATTTCTTGGCTATTGTAAATAGTGCTGCAATAAACATAGGGGTGCATCTGTCTTTTTCAAACTGGGATCCTCCATTCTTAAGGTAAATTCCTAGGAGTGGAATTCCTGGGTCAAATGGTATTTCTATTTTGAGTTTTTTGAGGAACCTCCATACTGCTTTCCACAATGGTTGAACTAATTTGCATTCCCACCAGCAGTGTAGGAGAGTTCCTCTTTCTCCACATCCTCGCCAACATTTGTTGTTGTTTGTCTTTTGGATGGTGGCCATCCTAACTGATGTGAGGTGGTATCTCATTGTGGTTTTAATTTGCATTTCTCTGATGATTAGCAATGTGGAGCATTTTTTCATGTGCCTGTTGGCCATCTGAATTTTTCCTTTGGAGAAGTGTCTGTTCAGCTCCTCTGCCCATTTTTTAACTGGCCTGTTTGCTTTTTGTTTGTTGAGGTGTGTGAGCTCTTTATATAATTTGGATGTCAACCCCTTATCGGATATATAATTTATGAATATATTCTCCCATACTGTTAGGATCTCTTTTTGTTCTACTGATGGTGTCCTTTGCTGTACAGAAGCTTTTTAGTTTGATATAGTCCCACTTGGTCATTTTTGCTTTTGTTTCCCTTGCCCAGAAAGATATGTTCATGAAGAAGTTCCTCATGTTTATGTCCAAGAGATTTTTGCCTATGTTTTTTTCTAAGAGTTTTATGGTTTCATGACTTACATTCAGGTCTTTGATCCATTTTGAGTTTACTTTTGTGTATGGGGTTAGACAATAATCCAATTTCATTCTCTTACATGTAGCTGTCCAGTTTTGCCAACAGCAGCTGTTGAAGAGGCTGTCACTTCCCCATTGTATGTCCATGGCTCCTTTATCATATATTAATTGACCATATATGCTTGGGTTTATATCTGGGCTCTCTAGTCTGTTCCATTGGTCTGTGGGTCTGTTCTTGTGCCAGTACCAAATTGTCTTGATTACTGTGGCTTTGTAGTAGAGCTTGAGCTCAGGGAGCATAATTTCCCCTGCTTTATTCTTCCTTCTCAGGATTGCTTTGGCTATTCAGGGTCTTTTGTGGTTCCATATGAATTTTAGAACTATTTGCTCTACTTCATTGAAGAATGCTATAGGTATTTTGATAGGGATTGCATTGAATCTGTAGGTTGCTTTAGGCAGGATGGCCATTTTGACAATATTAATTCTTCCTAGCCAAGAGTGTAGGATGAGTTTCCATTTATTGTTATCTTCTTTAATTTCTCTCATGAGTGTTTTATAGTTTTCAGAGTGTAGGTCTTTCACTTCCTTGGTAAAAATATGGAACACTTCACGAATTTGCATGTCATCCTTGTGCAGAGGCCATGCTAATCTTCTCTGTATCGTTCCAATTTTAGTATCTGTGCTACCAAAGTGAGCACTTTTTTAACAATTTAAATGGAAAAATTTTTTTATTCATTATTGTTTTAATTATAAAAGGAATGTGTTGTCAATTTAGAAAAGGTGGAAAATTCAGAAAAATACACAGGTTATTAAGCAGAACCCAAAAGAGGGACCCACTACAGTGTTTGTTAAAGCCTTGCATTCTTTTGTGTGTGTGTGCATGCCTCCATGGGTCTATGAGTGTGTATGTGTGTGTAATGTACAATTTTGAACTTTTTATTAAAGTATTATATTTAATATTATACATGATGTCTACGTTTTTCACTTAACCCACTATAGTTGGTTGAATACTGTCCCAACAAAATTCATGTCTACCCAGAACCTCAGAATGTGACCTTATTTGGAAATAAGGTCTTTGCAGATTAGTTAAATTAAGGTGAGGTTGTACTGGATTACAGAGGGCCTTAATCCAATATGACTGGTGTCTTTATAAGAGAGAAATTTGTTCAGAGATACACACAGAGGGAAGATAACGGGAAGATACACAGGAGAAGGCCACGGATGACAACGACAGAGCCTGGAGGGACGTGTCTGCAAGCCAAGGATGCCAAGAATTGCTGGCAATCCTGGAAACTAGAAGCAGCCAGGAAGGATCCTGCCCCAGAGCCTTTAGAAGAGGCACTGCCCTGCCCACATTTTGATTTCAGGCTTCTAGCCTCCAGAACTGAGAAAGAATAAATGTGTGCTGGTTTAAGGCACCTAATTTGTGGTACTTTGTAAGAGTAGGAAAGTAATACACCCACTTAACCAAAATATCTTTCCATAAATTTCTGTATTCCTATAAAATAATTTTAAGTGGCTAAAAAGTATTGTTTTACGGATGTACCACAGTTGTTTAAATAACTTTTTATTATTAAACATTCGTTTGCAGCTTATTTCAGCTACTAGAAACTTTTACTTGAACAACCATATATACTTTCATGTATTATGTAGTAGAATATGTTGTCTATACAATTTTACATCCTGTAATTTAACACTATATTATAAACATTGTTCCATATCATTAAAAGCCATTCATGAACACTGTTTTAATGGCTTCATAATGATATGCTACATTTGATACATAATAAAATATCATTATAAATATAAATATATCATAATGACTATAATAATACCCATAAACGTTATGTTTATATATAGAGGGTAGTGGGCAGGGGGATTGCATTGGGTACTATATCTTACATTAGCCTCTTCATTAGTCATATGTCAAAACATTAATCACCTTAAAAGTATTGACAAAGTTAAAGTAGTTTCAGAAGTATTGCAGTGTATCATCCCACGCACAGTATTTCAGCTGACTTATTTCACCACAGCCTCAACATCATTGGATATTGTTATTCTTGTGAGTGTGGTCAACTGGAATTCAAGTTAATAAACCCCCTAAACTAGGGATTTGCAAAATGCTCTCTGTCCATTCCTAGATCCATAAAATCCTATGAGGAAAACCGAGTAGATTAATGTGCCCTTAAAGTAGCTAAGGCTTTATTTAAGTTGTCTTTACTACCAATCATATCACAGGTGATGTAATTAGCAAACAGCGGGAAATCCACCCTTCATTTATACCACCCCAAAACTTAGTGGCTTAAAACAAGGACAGTGACTTACTTTGTCATCTGGGCGGGGCCCAGTGGAGCTGGCCTGTCCTGCTTCATGCAGCATCAGCCAGGACAGGTCAACTGAGGCTGGAGGCCCCATGTTTCGGGTGGCTGGAATGCATCCTGACTGTCACCTGGGAGGACGGTCTTCCTTCCTCTCCAGGGGGCCTCTCTGGGCTGCTTCAGCTTCCTCACAGCACGGCAATTAGGTTCCAAGAGCAATTGCTCCATGTGGATAAAATGAAGATTCCTGGGTCCAGGATTCTCACCTGGCCCTGGTTGGCTAGCTCACTACACACATGTGAGCAAAGTGTCATTATTGACTCTATATAAAGAGCCCTGCCCAGTGGTCTGCACAACACAGTGGCATGGCTGCAAGGTTCCAGGAGAGCAGAGCAAAGGCTGGAGTGGTGGTAGCGCCACGGACAGAAGCCCAGAGGATGGCTGTGCGGGTAGAGAGGCCCAGAGGCAGAGGCCGGCTTGCTGCATGCAGACTCACTCTAAGTGGATCATATTTTAGTGACTGACCTGCCACCGTGGAAATAAAGTTGGGTTCAACCCTTTCACCCCAAAAACGTTCTACTGTCATTTCTTTGGTCACACTGAATCCATAGTGAACTTGTCAGGGCTGAAACCCATTGGCAAGACACTCTATTAGACTGAAAATAGGAGCTGCTAGTCTTTTAAAGCCTGGACCGCGAAATTGGATTGGCGCAGTGTCACAGTATTAGTTTTCTGTTACTGGGTAACAGAGTATCACGTATTTATTGACTTAAAACAATAAAACTATTTTCTCACACCTCTGTGTGTCAGAAGTCTGGGCTGATTCTGCTGGGTTCTCCAACAGATCAAGGGGTCAGCCAGGCCTGCATCCTTACCTGGAAGGTTGAATCCACTTCCAGGTTCATTCAGCTTGTGAGCTGAGCTCATTTGCTTGTGACGGCACGACTGAGGTTCCCATTTCCTTGATGGCGATCAGCTGAGGGCCACTCTCAAGTCCTAAAGGTCATCCATACTCTGGGGCACATGGCCCCTTCCATCTCCTAAGCCAGCAATGGTGCATTGAATCCCCATCCTGCTTCCCATCTCTGGCTTCCCCTTGCACTGCCAGCTGGAGAAAACTCTACCTTTAAAAGGCTCGTGTGATTAGATGAAGCCCACTTGGATAATCTCCCTTATGCCCTGGAACATAATCACAGGCGTGAAAACACCACAGTTACACGTGCCACCCACACTCAAAGGGGAGGGGCAGCACACAAAGATGGGGGTCCTGAGGATCATTTTAGAATACTTCCTAGGCTCTCTTCTGGCCAAGAAGTTACAGAGTCCAAATTCTGGGAGAGGGGACTCAGATCCCTCAGAGAAGGAATATCAGAATTTGAGAGTTATATTTTGAAACCACCACATCCTCCAATCATGTGGGCTGCATGGAGAAGGCATGAGGGCATGGGGGGATGGCCTGAATTTACAGAGGCATCCTAGACAAACAGGCTTCCCACCCTGAACCTCAGGTCTCAGGTGTCAGCTGTCCCCCCAGGTGATAAGGCACCTTGCAATCTGGTTGTCTTGCCAATGGGTTTCAGCCCCAGGCAAGTTCGCTATGGATTCAATGCGACCAAAGAAATTGACAGTAGAACATTCTTTGGGGTGAGAGGTTTTATTACCCGACTTGTTCTCCCAGCGGTAGGTCGAGCACTAACATCTCTGCCTCCGCGCAGAGCACTGGGCTGAGCTCTCTCTATAGCACAGTAATAGCTTATTGCCTAAAGGTGTGGAAGCGGTAGCCTAGCCACAGGCCAGTTACATCATCAGTGGTTTAAGTTCAGTGAGGATCCTGGCCACAGGAACCCCAACTCCCCACACTCCAGCCCTCCAGGATTCTTGCTTGATAATCTACACACTTTCCATCTTCTGCAACCGTCCCTGTGCGAGAAAGCTGGAGCACTCTAACCAGATTCCGTAATAGCAACAGAGGCTAGCAACAACTTAGAGATGAAAAATTAAGATACAGGTAGCAAAAATCATAATAATCCTCAAGCCAGAGGAGGTTCCTCCTAATAACAAAAATTATAATAATCCTCAAGCCAAAGGAAATTCCCAATCCACAAAGATTTTACGGGTGATAAAACACATGTTTTAATGACACCAACATAGGCAAATCTTGTCCATCAGGTAGGATGCATGCAAGAATGGTCCTGTGATAGGACTGTAGCAGGAAGGAGGTCCCTTCCAGGTCTAGTATACCATACTTTTACTCCTCTCCCCATGGGGGTTACTGAAGGGTCTATATATAGTGCTACTGGAGGTGCATGCACTGGCCATAATGATAAAGCAAAACTCCTCGGTAAAATGCTCTACCTTCTGGCTGTTCAGAATATATACTACTGTGACCTTTGGCGGCCACTCTGCTGTTATTCCAGGAATACACAGGAGGCCAGCTTCCAGGCCTTGTCCCCAAAGTGCCAGGAAAGCCAGCCATCGTTGGTCCATGTGTTGAAAGGTCCAAGGCCACGTCCACTCAGTGGAGTCTCTGGGATTCAGTGCAGTTGGTGCTGGCAGCAAGATGCTATTCTGGTGGCTGAACCTCGGCTTCAGTTATTCTTACTTGGTTCGTATTTGCAGTTGTATAGGGGAGGCAGCCATACGTGTTAACATGTCTACAGGGCTCAGGGCTCCCTTTCAGGGTCTCTCATTCAAACGTCATAGCATGGCCCATAACCGGACTGACCATCCCCGCAGACTGTTGGTATCTGACTTTAGTCCAGATTTTAATAAGCCACTGTGCCTCTCTATCATGCCTGCTGTGGTAGGATTGTACAGCACATGAAACTTCCACTTGATTCCCAGCTGTCACACCCATTCTTGCAGTGTATGTCCAGTAAAATGGGTGCCCTGATCACTCTCAATTACCTGTGGTCAGCCATAGGCAGCAAAGAGACACTCCAGGCCTCTTTTGGTCATCTGCTACTGTACATGTCACCTAGTTTATGAGGTGCCCTAAGTGAAGGGAAAGAATGGCCACTAGAGACCCAAAGAGGGATGTAGGAGCCGTTTAAAGTAAAATATTTCTCATCCCAGTAGTGAAAATCTCTTCTAATTCCCTGGACTATAGATGGCATTTCTCATGCCTAGCTCTCGTAGCACCTGTTGGAGCTCAGCATACGTCTGCCATCTAACAGGAGAGGAT
This sequence comes from Phataginus tricuspis, assembly GCA_029783875.1. NCBI lineage: Eukaryota > Metazoa > Chordata > Mammalia > Pholidota > Manidae > Phataginus > Phataginus tricuspis. Next base: position 98,587,252 of record JAQQAC010008350.1, on the reverse strand, counting down.
GGTAGATCACCCAGATTGGGCCACACAGCACTAAGTGCAGCCATAAGCCAATCGAGGAGGGAGTGACTCCCTGGAGTCTGATGTGCATTTTGTAATCGCTGCCTCAAGGCAGGCTGCACTGTCAGGGAAGATAGCTTTCCCATCTCTGACCCGGACAGAAGAATTCCATCCGCCCCTAAGTCCCACAGATGCAGGAGCCAAGCTGATACTGACTCCGAGGGCTTCTGCGTAAACCGGGAGCCCAAATCCACCAACTCAGCCTGAGTATAGAGGCGGACCATAGAGTGCTCCATGACCTGGGGAGGGGGCTGCTCCTCTCCTTGGGGAACTTTCGGCTGCTGGGTCTTTATTTTCTTTACAACCACTGGGGGTTCTTTCAATACAGGAGGGGACAGTGCCTCCAGCATCAACCCTTCGTCTTTCTCCAGCTCCTCCATTTCAGGGGCTGATGGCACCTTTCTCTCCCCTCCCCCGAGTGCCTCCTCTGCTACAACCTCTACCTTTTCTACTGTACCTCGCAGCAATGCTACCTCAGTCTTCAGAAGGTCTCTTACCTTCAGCTCAATGCTTCCCAGCTGACGTTCTCATGCCACCTCCACCTGTGCTTCCCTCAGGAGTTGGTCTTTTTCCTTGATGGCCTCTTCCTCCTTCAGAACACCTGGCAGTGCTGCTGTCTCGTCTCCAATGGCACCTTGCTGCTGGTGCTCTTGTATCAATGGCATCTCTTTCTTCAGGGAATCCACAAAAGTGTGCAGCTCGCGTTCTCATGCTGCCTCTTGCATCAATGCCATTTCCCTCCTCTGGGAATCCACAGAAGTTTACAGCTCTCATGCTGCCATTTCCTCTGTAGACCTTTTTAATACTGTGAGAAGCAGCCAACCCACAGTCCCCGCTGCCTCATGGGCACTCTGCTTCTCAAAGGATCTGCTTACTATATCAAGGGCCTCCCCTACTGCCTTAGGTGTCACCTCCACTTGCCTCCAGTCCTGGCATGGGGCCCAGTCCTCTAGGAGGCAAGCCACCTCAGACCACATACCCACTGGGGGACGATCCATTGTTTCCCCATTCACAGGGGCAGCTGGCTGAAGCACCCCTCCCATAAGGCAGCTTGTCTTTTTCCTTGGCCAACAATGAACCCTGCTGACTAAGCCAATTGTCTTGCCAATGGGTTTCAGCCCCGGGCAAGTTCGCTATGGATTCAATGCAACCAAAGAAATTGACAGCAGAACGTTCTTTGGGGTGAAAGGGCTTATTACCCAGATTGTTCTCCGGACGGTAGGTCCGTAGGTCGAGCACTAGCATCTCTACCTCCGCCCAGAGCACTGGGCCGAGCTCTCTACATAGCACAATAATAGCTTATTGCCTAAAGGTGTGGAAGCGGTAGCCTAGCAACATGCCAGTTACATCATCAGGTGGTTTAAGTTCATTGAGGATCCTGGCCATAGGAACCCCAACTTCCCCACAGTGGTTTTGTCACTCGGCAAAGAGTGGCGTTTGCTGATGGGTGAGAAGACTTTAAAACGTGCTAAATCTTTTCAAAGTAGTCATTAAACTGGGGGGCCTTCTATTGTTAAGCCGGCTCTCAGCCAGGAGTTCCCCAGTGATCCGCTGTCTTGTGCATACCCTAATATGACTCACACACTAAAGGTTGGACAAAAAGCAAAACAAAAGTGGTCCTTGAAGCAAACTTAGATTTTCAAAGACAAATAAAAGTGTTTTTGAAAACGAATTCCAAAGCATAGAAAAGTAGTGTATGTTGCCTTTGGAACATCATCATCTGATATCTTCTAGTTTCCCTGCAGAATTCTCATCTTAGGCAGGTCAAAATGCCTGGACATACCACAGGCCCATGTGGCTGAGAAAGGAGTACATCGCCCTTTTCTGGCAATTAGCCCTTGCCAAGGGCCCACCACTGCCTTGGGAAATGAAACTCCCTGGATGCCAGTGTTGACTCTAGTACTGGGATCCTTCCTGCATCTGAAGATGAAAGTTAAATTTACTTTGACTTCAGAATGAACATCCATCAAGCAAGCCATTATGGGTTGAATTGTGTCTCCCACAAAAGATATGTTGAAGTCCACACATGCAAGACCTCAGAATGGGACCTTCCTGGGAGACAGGATCTGTTATAGAGAAGTCACGTTGACATGAGGTCATTAGGGTGGGCCTAACCCAACATGGCCAGTGTCCTTATAAAAAGGAGAAAAGGAGACACAGAGACAGAATAGATAGAAGAAAGGTGATGTGACAACACACAGGGAGAAGGCCACATGGACACAGAGGCAAATATCGAAATTATGTTGCCATTAGCCAAGGAATATTTGGTTCTAGCAGAAGCTGGAAGAGTCCAGGAAGGATCCTCCCCTACAGGTTTCAGATGGAGCATGGCCCTGCAGACACCCAGTTTCTTATATCTGGCCTCCATAACTGAGAGGAAGTATCTGTTCTTCTAGGCCACTCAGCATGGGAGGCTTTGTTCCAGCGGCCCTCAGAGATACAGCAGCGTTTGCTGAGCTCACTGCCTCCTCTAGAGGCTTTTCTCTGGCCATCGAAAACACTGCTGTCCGATGAACTTTCTCCATTCTCATTTTTCTCAGGTCCCCACTCTGCCTCATTCACCTGGTGTATTTCCTTCAAAAGCTGAAGTCGGGGTCAGAGGGTTGTTGCGTTTATAATACACCAAAGAGACCTGTATTCCAAGTGCTTAGCTAGATACTTCCTTTCTCGTCTCTTCTTGATTTCTCTACTTGTTTATTTGGTGCATTTTCCTGGCCAAGAGCTGCTGGCTGCTCATACTTGCATATCCCTGCTCCCCAGTTGTTTCATGGGCCACACTGACTCTCTCTACCTGCTGATGAACCTTACCTCTCTTGTCTTCCTCTTCTGAATTCAGGGACTACAGTGTGTTCATCTTTCTATTCCCAACAAAGCTTGATACATTGCCACACACAAGGGTGCCCCGTTGGCATGCCCCAACAGCCATCTTTCCATATTCTATAGCAACAGAATCCTCCTCCTTAGCTGGGCACATACTGACTTCCCATTCCTCCCACCTTGCAGCTAAGCATGGCCACGTGCCTAAATTCCGGTCAGTGGGTGTAAGTGGATCCTGCCCTCAAAGAGAAGTCTGTTCTCCTGGTTCCCTTTTTGCACCTTCCTACTGGCCGGAAAGGAGAAGTGGTCATGAACCACCATAAACCTACCCAGAGGTGGCAGTGCCCGTACACAGAAGGAACCTGAGCCCTCAGGGGCTCCAAAGAGCAGGATTGACCCTCATGTACGCTTTTGTAGGGAAAAATAAATGTCTGCCTTGCCTAAGTCACTGTTATTTCAGTCTCTATAGCAGCCAAACCTATATACAAATTAGTACAAGAGGATTCGTAGATAAAAGCTAGAGACCATTAGGGAAATTCAAGATTTACCGGACAGTTTTGGTCCTAGATAGTGAGAAAACACATGGATTTGGAGTCATAAATGGTGCAAGTTACTTATGCACAACCAGACTCAGTCTCTTCTGTAAAATACTGGTACGAATAGCTACCACACAGGGTTATGCTGGATTGAATTTGATTTGTTTATAAAGTGCCAGGCACATAATAGGTGGCCAGCAAATGATAAGTAGCATTGTAATTAAATATTTCACATACAAAAAAAAGAGTTCATTCAGAAACTTAAGTCTCATTTAGACACTAGTGTATCCGTCTTTGAACAGCATAGGGATTTCCTGGTCTGGGTTTCTAGAAAAAGAGGACCCTGGGGAAGAAAGACTAGTGAGCAGGTAGCTTATTGGGGAGGTGGCCCCAAGGAGCAGAAACAAAAAGAAAGAGTGCATTGTCTTCCCAGCCTGCAGCAGCCACAGGCTGGGGGCGGGACCCGACAGAAATTTACCCTCTCACACTCCGGAGGCCGCAAACCTGAAATCAAGACGTCAGCAAGGCCATGCTTACACTGAAACCTGTAGGGGAGAATCCTCCCATGCCTCTCCCCAGCTGCTGGTGTTTGCCATCAGTCCTTGGCGTTCTTGGCTTGTGGCCACACCACTCCAATTCCATCTCTGTTGTCAAGTGGCCTTCCCTCTCCATCTTCACATCCTCTTACAGAGACACCGTCATGCTGGATGAGGACTCACCTGACTCCAGAATGACCGTGTCTTAACCTGATTACATCCTGCAAAGACTCGGTTTCCAAATCAGGTCACTTCCACGGGTGCCAGAGGTTGAGATTTGAACATCCCTTTTGGGGGGACACAGTCAACCTACAATAGGGATACAGGGAAGGGAGAAGATACGGCCTTGCCCAGGAAACCTCTGTGGACGATGGCGCTGCATCCTGTTTGGACCTCCTGAGATGTGTTCAGACTGCCTCTAGTATTTCACCTGCAGGACAGAGGTGCGCCCTACTCCCCAGCCTCTGCCCAGCAGGTAGAGGGTTCCCTCCAAGGAGATTAACTCCCCACGTCAGCTTCCCATTCAGAGCATCAGAGGCACCCCGGAGTAGAAAGTAAAACCCGCGGCACCTGCTGGGTGCTGTCAGCAGGTATCAGCATGAGGTGGCTGGAACACAGAGCAGAATGCATCCCGGCCGCTGCCGAAATGAGAGGTCAGGCCGGGAGGGCACACGGCCGCGCAGCGTATGTCTGCTGCCCAACACACTGAGCACCTCTCAGATGGCTCCTGCTCTGCCTTAATTCCACCCTGTCACCCAGTCCTCAGGAGGCGAGCAGCCACCCTCTATACAGACGACTCCAGAGAGGTATGGGTGAGCCAGCAACCCGCAGCCAACCGAGCCCGTGACAAGTGAACCATCGTCCTCCTCCACCTTGGGTCCTAGACTTCCCTCGTGCTCCACCACTGTCAGCACTTCCGCTGGTCCCAGCGGCTGCCTGGTGGCTGCCCGCTTATCACTACCACTGAGAGTTGAGTGGCAGTGGTGACCAGGGTTAACAGCCCCTACTAGAGGAGTCACTTCCTTCATTGCCTGCTGGCCCACACATGGGGAAGCCCCAAGTAACCAGGGATAATCATGGAGCTTTACTGTGACCCTGTGCGGAAGCCCCTTCCCTCAGGAACCAGGATCTCTAATCCTATAGAACATAAGGTTTCTGGCAATCCATTAGCGAGTCATCGGGGGTGACAGTGAGCAGAGAGCTCCCACTTCTGAGGTTTGGTTCCCTGACCTGAGTATTCCGACAAAGCAGCACGTGCTGTCTGCAGGTTCAGCCCCCCGGTGGTTACTGTTGCAAAACCGCACACTGGCTATGCCAGAGGACAGTTTCCCAACCCCAGGGGACGTCAGCCCTGAGCTGACATCTTTGCTGGACCTTTGCTGGCCTGTCCATTGTTCGTTTAGGCTGCTGGCTTCCAGGTGAGGCATATATAGCAGAGATAATGGATCCCATGCTCATGCACTCACGACGTACTTCTTTGGCTAAAAATGGATCCTTAGTTTGAGCTGCAGGCTCCTATTTAATAAATTGTTCATCCTGAGGCCCTCAGACGGTGGTGCTGGCAGGATAGGAGACAGGGAAGGAAAACCTATATGAGCAGGTGTCAGTTCCAGTAAGGAAAAATTACCTCCCACTGCCATTGAAGGACTCCAGTGTAATCATTCCCCTCCAGGACTGGTAACGGCAAATACAGCAGGTGTTCAGCAGATCGAGAGCGGGATAAGCCTTGGGGAGGGAGCCCTGGCGACTCCCACACAACCCTGCCATCTCAGCTGCTCTACCCACAGGCCACTGCAGGGGCACAGGGTGACTGAGGACAGAGGCACTGATGCCACCAGCCCAGCCACACTGTCTTCCTGGCTGTAGAGGCACGGAGGCTCTTGGGGACATAGCCATGAGACACGGGGTTCTGGTGAGAAGCCTCTTCCTGGCTTGCAGGCAGGTGCCTTCTGGCTATGTGTTCACAGTGTGGGGGCACACCTAGCTCTCTGGTCTCTTCTTACAAGGGCCGATGCCATGACAAGGACCCCACCCTTATGACTTCATCCAAACCTAATTACCTGCAAAGGCCCCACCCCTGATACCATCACACTGGGGGTCAGGGCTTCAACACAGGAATCTGGGGAGGACACATTTCCATCCCTAGCACCTGGTCTCTGCTCTCCCAAGTCACTTCTTCCAGGCGTCCACTAGAGGTCCCTATCCAATTCCTGAACGTCTGGTTAATTTTTTGAATTGCTCCAATCCACAATCAAATGAAGGTGAAACCTCTCTCAAAGCTCCTATTTATGAATCAAGGACTTTCCGCATCATCTCTCCTGGTCCAGCTCCCTTTCTGCCCCCTGCCCACTGTAGCTGAACATGCATATCCACACACAAGGGCATGTGTACACACATGTACACACACAGTTAAAAGTGACAGTAGTGGCAGGGAGTTAGAAGCCAGACAGCATGCAGTGGAGGAAAATCACAACCCATCTTATATCATTCAGATGTACTGATGATGTAAAGCCTCAGCAACTCCCCGGGGCGCCCCTTGTCTGCACTCCCTGCTGGGTGTCTGCAGGGCCCCTGCGTCCAGGCTCCTGAGGCTGTGGCACCTTGCCATCTCCACCCCATTTCCCCTTCCAGTCCAGTGTTTTGAAACTGCAGCCATCACCAGCAGCTGAAATTCACTGCATAGTTTTCTTTAATTTGATTTCCAGCTTAAAACACAATTACCTACTATAGTGTCATCCTAAATCCTAACATCTGTGGAATTATGGATGCGATGTAATGTTTTTTCCCTAATTCACACTAAAATAAACTCATAAATACTGAAATTAAAATTGTGCTTCCTAGAATCATTTGTGAGCCACCTGTAGGAAAAATGGTCACCTGACCAAACTCATGTTTTATGGATTTAGCCCTGTTTTGTCAATGGAGGAGGAAACCTGTCTTCTTTTGGTCCTGCTGACATTTTTTAAACTCGCATTTTTGGTTCACATTTTGAGGACAATCAGAAGCTCTTTTGTTTTAACCACAGCAGAGAAGAAAAAGGTGCTGAAAAATAACTGGGGGTTTCTATAATGTTAGGGGAACAAATGGGCTTGGTTTTCCACAACAGAAGGGAAAATATGCTGGTCCCATTTTAAGTAGGTCTAGTGACCTCTGCAGTGATTAGCACTAAGAAGTGTTTATGAACTGTTACCATTTCCTACATTAACCATGTTTTGTGGTTTTCCAAAAAACATCTGACATGTTTTAACATCTTGGCACCCACGAAGTAGAGTTGTACATCTCAGACTTTTACATTCCAGATAGATAAAGTAGGCTCTGTAATTATGCTGCGGGGCAAGTGAATGCTGATCTCTTTATTTGGAAGAGTGGGACTTCACAATGGATAAGTCAGGAACATTTAGCCAAGAACAAAGTCTGTGTCCAGTTCAGGCTTACTGAGCACCTTGCCTCATTCCCAACCAGATGACATGGCAAATAGTTTCTCTAGTACAGCTATTTGGGTTGTAAACAATCCCTACTGAGTCAGGACTGGTTGCAGCCACATATTATTCAAAGACGTAGAAGAGAAACCCCAAGTAACAGGGACGTATGCATGTAAGGCACTGTTCCCTTGCAGAGGGAAGTCAGAGGTAAGCAGTCCTGAACCCATTCACAGGGCCCTTCCTTCCTCCTTCCCTCCACCCTCAGGCTGCAGCTTTGATTCTCAGCCTCCTCTACCACCCAGCTGCTGGCTGGCTCAGGGAAAAGGAAAGCTGACGAGGATGTGCTGGCCAGCTGAGTCCCCCGCTGTCAGGGACCTTCCAGGGAGCCCCCAGCAATGCAATGGCTGGAATTGAGTCAAACGTCCATGCTGCCTGTAGAGGAGGATGAGAAAGGTATTCTCTTAGCTGGGCACATTGTTGCCCCCAAAAATGACTTAGGACATAGGAGGCATGAGTGGAAATGGTTCAACTGACCTCCATTATCACTGCAGAGATAAGAATTTATTACATGACCTAAAGACACAAGTCCTTTTATATCCAAGCAATCTGTTTCATAATGTCATGCCATTAAATTGATCACTTTCTTAAAGTGAATCTGAGTTTTCTGATTACATATAAAAACAAAAGAGGAAAGATGGCAGCATGAGGTGAGACAGAGGCTACCTCCTAAAACTGCATATAATATGAAAATATAATTAATACAACTAATCCTAAAAAAGCAACCAGAAAGAGGACTGCGCCAAACTGCATACACATGGAGAAAAGAATAAACCTCATGGAACAGGGTAATGTACCAAACCCGTGGCCCGGCGGGACCCAAGCCCTTCCCCAGACCCCAGTGCACCAGCTGGAGGAAGAGAAACAGAGTGGGGAGAGGGTGGAGGCCTGGGACTGCTGAATACCTATCTCCGGAGATCTGATCTGGGAGCACCAACCTACATTTCATGGTGTTTTCATGGTACTCTCGTGATCAGGGGGTTGGAAAGCTAAGACAGGCAGAATTCCTGGAGAGACTGAGATTCCAGCCGCCTCTGGAAAGCAGGGATCCATATCCGGCTGCTCTGGGACAAAAGAAAGGTAGGCAGTCTGAGAGACTTCCTAACAGCAAGAGGGCTGCTAAAGCAGCAAGGATTGCACAGAGCTTACTGCTCAGGAGAAAGGACAGGTAGACAAAATTGTCTGGGTGCACTCTGCCCAGCAGGTTGGGAACTTTCACAATCTTCAGGAGCTCCACCTCCCTGGCTGGCTACAGAGCTCCAAGGAACCTCTCCATGATACGCACATACTGAGCCTTTCTCCAGGCCAGCTCCACCTGGCACGCAAACCCTACCCTGGCATTAGGTTGGCCAGAGGGAAGATCTGTCTACAGCAACAACAAACACAAAGCATAGAGGCTTATACCTGTGTGCTCGGCCCACTGGCACCAGCTCTTTCCGCCCCCCAGGCACCAATACTGCTCCCTGGTGACCCTGACATTGCTTCAGGGGCTGAGCAGCTCCAGAGAGTAGAGCTTCTGGACACTAGAGGGCGCCATATACAAATATGAAATGCCAAAGGAACCTGGTTCAAAGTAAAATTATGAATACAACCCCTGAGAAAAATTCAAATGCAATCAACCTCACAAATCTGTCTGAAAGGAATTTCAAAATAAAATCATTAACATGCTCATGGAGGTACAGAAAAATATTCAAGAACTCAGGGATGAATTCCGGTCAGAGATCCAATCATTATGGAACACAGTATCAGAAATGAAACATACAATGGAAAGTCTTAAAAGCACATTAGATATGGTGGAGGAGACGATAAATGAAATAGAAACTAGCGAAGAGGAATACAAAGAAGCTGAGGTACAGAGAGAAAAAAGGATCTCCAGGAATGGAAGAATATTGAGAGAACTGTGTGACCAATCAAAATGGAACAATATTCGCATTATAGGGGTACCAGAATAAGAAGAGAGAGAAAAAGGGACACAAGTGTCTTTGAGGAGGTAATTGCTGAAAACTTCCCCAATCTGGGGAAGAAGATAGTCTCTCAGGCATGGAGATGCACAGATCTCCCAACTCAAGGGACCCAAGGAAGACAACACCAAGATATATAGTAATTAAAATGGCAAAGATCAAGGATAAGGACAGACTATTAAAAGCAGCAGAGAGAGAAATAAGATCACATACAAAGGAAAGCCCATCAGGTTATTATCAGACTTCTCAGCAGAAACCTTACAGGCCAGAAGGGGGTGGCATGATGTATTTAATTCAATGAAGCAGAAGGGCCTTGAACCAAGAATACTTTATCCAGCAAGGTTATCATTTAAATTTGAAGGAGGGATTAAACAACTTCCAGATAATTAAAAGCTGAGAGAATTTACCTCCGAAAAACCATCTCTACATGTATTTTGGAGGGACTACTATAGATGTGAGTGTTCCTAAGGTTTAATAGCTGTCACCAGAGGTAATGAAACCACAGTAAAGAAAGTAGAACAGTTAATTACTAAGCAAATGCAAAATAAAATGAACTATCCCCAAAGTCAATCAAGGGATAGACAAAGAATACAGAATATGATACCTAATATATAAAGAAAGGAGGAGGAAGAAAAAGGAGAAAAAAAGAGCCTTTAGACTGTGTTTGTAATAGCATATTAAGTGAGTTAAGTTAGACTCTTAGATAGTAAGGAAGTTAACCATGAACCTTTGGTGACCACAAAT
>JAQQAC010008350.1:98540990-98577112 GCA_029783875.1 Phataginus tricuspis | reverse complement strand
TAGTAAGGAAGTTAACCATGAACCTTTGGTGACCACAAATCTAAAGCCTGCAATGGCAATAAGTACATACCTATCTCTAATCACCCTAAATGTAAATGGACTGAATGCACCAATCAAAAGACATAGAGTCACTGAATGGATGAAAAAACAAGACCCATCTATATACTGCCCTCAAGAGACTCACTTTAAACCCAAAGACACACAGACTAAAAGTGAAGGGATGGAAAAAGATATTTCATGCAACTAATAGGGAGAAAAAAGCAGTAGTTGCAGTACTTATATCAGAAAAAATAGACATCAAAACAAAGAAAGTCACAAGAGACAAAGAAGGACATTACATAATGATAAAAGGGTCAATCCAACAAGAAGATATAACCATTTTAAATATCTGTGCACCCAACACAGGAGCTCCTACATATGTGAAACAAATACTAACAGAATTAAAGGGGGAAATAGAATGCAATGCATTCATTCTAGGAGACTTCAACACACCACACACTCTGAAGGACAGATCAACCAGGCAGAAAATAAGTAAGAGACAGAGGCATTGAACAACACATTAGAACAGATGGACCTAACAGACATCTATAGAACTCTACACCCAAAAGCAGCAGAATACACATTCTTCTCAAGTATACATAGAACATTTTCAAGAATAGATCATATACTAGGCCACAAAAAGAGCCTCGGTAATTCAAAAAGATTGAAATTGTAGCAACCAGCTTCTCAGATCACAAAGGAATGAAACTAGAAATAAATTACACAAAGAAAATGAAAAAGCCCACAAACACATGGAGGCTTAATAACATGCTCCTAAATAATCAATGGATCAATGACCAAATAAAAACAGAGATCAAGCAATATATGGAGACAAACGACAACAATAATTCAACACTGCAAAATCTGTGGGACGCAGGGAAGGCCGTGCTAAGAGGAAAGTATATTGCAATACAGGCCTGCCTCAGGAAAGAAGAACAATCCCATATGAGAGTCTAAACTCACAAGTAACGAAACTAGAAAAAGAAGAACAAATGAGACCCAAAGTCAGTAGAAGGAGGGACATAATAAAGATTAGAGCAGAAATAAATAAAATTGAGAAGAATAAAACAATAGAAAGGATCAATGAAAGCAAGAGCTGGTTCTTCGAGAAAATAAACAAAATAGATGAACCCCTAGCCAGACTTATCAAGAAAAAAGAGAGTCTGCTCACATAAACAGAATCAGAAATGAGAAAGGAAAAATCACTACAGAGAGCACAGAAATACAAAGAACTATTAGAGAATACTATGAAAAATTATATGCTAACAAACTGGATAACCTAGAAGAAATGGACAACTTTCTAGAAAAATACAACCTTTCAAGGCTGACCCAGAAAGAAACAGAAAATCTCAACTGACCAATTACCAGCAACGAAATTGAACTGGTAATCAAAAACCTACCTAAGAACAAAATGCCTGGACCAGATGGCTTCACTGCTGAATTTTATCAAACATTTAGTGAAGACCTAATACCCATTCTCCTTAAAGTTTTCCAAAGTGTAGAAGAAGAGGGAATATTTCCAAACTCATTCTATGAGGCCAGCATCACTCTAATACCAAAACCAGGCAAAGACACCACAAAATGAAAATTACAAACCAATATCCCTGATGACTATAGCTGCAAAAATACTCAACAGAATATTAGCAAACCGAATTCAAAAATACATCAAAAAGATCATCCATCATAATCAAGTAGGATTTATTCCAGGTATGCAAGGATGGTACAACATTCGAAAATCCATCAATATCATCCACCACATCAATAAAAAGAAGGACAAAAAGCACATGATCATCTCCATAGATCCTGAAAAAGCATTTGACAAAATTCAACACCCATTCATGATAAAAACTCTCAACAAAATGGGTATAGAGGGCAAGTACCACAACATAATAAAGGCCATATATGACAAACCCACAGCCAACATTACACTTAACAGTGGAAGTTGAAAGCTTTTCCTTTAAGATTGGAAACAAGACAGGGATGTCCACTCTCCCCACTTCTATTCAACATAGTACTGGAGGTCCTAGCCACAGTAATCAGATAACACAAATAAATAAAAGCATCCAGATTGCCAAGGAAGAAGTTAAACTGTCCCTGTTTGCAGATGACATGATATTGTACCTAAAAAACCCTAAAGAATCCACTCCAAAACTACTAGATCTAATATCTGAATTCAGCAACATTGCGGGATACAAAATTAATATGCATAAATCTGTGGCATTCCTATATACTAACAATGAACTAGCAGAAAGAGAAATCAGGAAAACAATTCCATTCACAATTGCATCAAAAAGAATAAAATACCTGGAATAAACCTAATGAAGGATGTGAAAGACCTATACTCTGAAAACTACAAGACACTCATGAGAGAAATTAAAGAAGATACCAATAAATGGAAACACATCATGTGCTCGCGGATAGGAAGAATTAATATTGTCAAAATGGCCATACTACCTAAAGCAATCTACAGATTTAATGCAATTCCTATCAAAATACCAACAGCATTCTTCAATGAACTAGAGAAAAACATTCTAAAATTCATATGGAACCACAAAGACCCTGAATAGCCAAAGCAATCCTGAGAATTAAAAATAAAGCAGGGGGCATTATGCTCCCAACTTCAAGCTCTACTACAAAGCCACAGTAATCAAGATAATTTGGTACTGACACAAGAACAGAACCATAGACTAGTGGAATAGAATAGAGAGCCGAGATATAAACCCAAGCATATATGGTCAATTAGTATACGATAAAGAGCCATGGACATAAAATGGGGAAATGACAGCCTCTTCAACAACTTGTGTTGGCAAAATGGGACAGCTACATGCAAGAGAATGAAACTGGATTATTGTTTAACCCCATACACAAAAGTAAACTCGAAATGGATCAAAGACCTGAATGTAAGTCATGAAAACATAAAATTCTTAGAATATAACATAGGCAAAAAATGTCCTGAATAAAAGCATGAGCAACTTCTTCCTGAACACAACTCCTCCAGCAAGAGAAACAAAAACAAAAATGAACTCATGCGACTACATCAAACTAAAAACTTCTGTATGGCAAAGGACACCATCAACAGAACAAAAAGGCATCCTACAGTATGGGAGAATATATTTGTAAATGGCACATCTAACAATGGGTTAACATCCAAAATATATAAAGAACTCACACCTCAACACCCAAAAAACAAATAACCTGATTAAAAAATGGGCAGAGGATATGAAGAGACAGTTCTCCAAAGAAGAAATTCAGATGGCCTACAGACACATGAAAAGATCCGCCATATCACTAATCATCAGGGAAATGCAAATTAAAACCACAATGAGATATCACCTCACACCAGTGAGGATGGCCACCATCCAAAAGACTAAGAACAATGAATGCTGGCGAGGATGTGGAGAAAGGGGAACCCTCCTACACTGCTGGTGGGAATATAAGCTAGTTCAACCACTGTGGAAAGCAATATGGAGGTTCCTCAAAAAACTAAAAATAGAAATACCATTTGACCCGGGAATCCCACTCCTTGGAATTTACCCAAAGAATACAACTTCTCAGATTCAAAAAGACATATGCACCCCTATGTTTATCGCAGCACTATTTACAATAGCTAAGATATGTAAGTAACCTAAGTGTCCATCAGTAGATGAATGGATAAAGAAGAGGTGGTATATATACACAATGGAATACTATTCAGCCATAAGAAAGAAACAAATCCTACCATTTGCAACAACATGGATGGAGCTGGAGGATATTATGCTCAGTGAAATAAGCCAGGGGGGAGAAAGACAAGTGCCAAATGATTTCCCTCATTTGTGGAGTATAACAATGCAGCAAAATTGAAGGAACAAAATAGCAGCAGACTCACAGATTCCAAGTAGGGACTAGTGGTTACCAAAGGGGAGGGGTGTGGGAGGGCGGGTGGGGAGGGTGGGAGAAGGGGATTGAGGGGTATTATGTTTAGTACACATGGTGTGGGGGATCATGGGGAAAACAATGTAGCACAGAGAAGGCAAACAGTGAATCTGTGGCATCTTCCTACACTGATGGACAGTGACTGCATTGGGGTATGGGTGTGGACGTGATAATATGGGTAAGAGTAGTCACCACATTGTTTTATCATGTGAAACCTTCATAAGAGTGTATATCAATAATACCTTAATAAAAAAAAAAGGAAGAGGATGTGTGTTTAGAGACCTAATTCTGACCCTAATGGGAACAAGAGTAGTATTTGTGTCTTGCATCAGGAAACACAAACTACTTTTTGATCCATAATTAATCCCTATAGTTCTAATAACATCTCAGTGAGTTAAGTTCTGGGGGCCATGTTCTTTACCACTTACCTGCTCTGTGGCCTTGGGCAAAGGACCTCACCTCTCTGAATCCAGATGGCTGTCATAACCCCTGCCTCATGGTGTCCATGCCTTTGCGTAATTTCCTCCCTTAGAGTGTGAAAGGGACTTCTGAGTGGCTTCCAACCAGTAGATTAGAGCAGCAACGGTAATGGGATGTCATTGCTGTGACTGCCTAAGTTGCAACTTCCATCTCATTAACAGATGTTCTCTGTTGCCTTCTCAGCTGGCACTCGTTGATGTAGCAGCAGCCATGTTGGAAAGGTCCAAATGGCAAGGGACTGAGGCTCCAATCAACAGCCAGCTAGGAACTGATGGCCCACAATAGCCTACAAGAAACTGAGTCCTGCCGGCAGCCATGTGAGCTTGGGAGTGGATCCTTCTCCAGTCAAGCCTTCAGATGAGACCCCAGCCCTAACCAGCACATTCACTGCATTCTGTGGGGACCCTGAACAGAGAAACCAGCAAGCTGTGTCTGGACTCCTTTCCCACAGCAACTAGGAAATAATAAATGTATGTTGTTTCAAGCTGCTTTGTACTGGTTTATTACACAGCAATAGCTAACAAATACATTTCTTATAGTAAAATGAGAATGATTCACCTCTAAGGGAAAGCGAGGGTAACAGCATTACCCACCTCACAGAGCTTTGTGAGGACTAAATGAGATATGCACATAAACTCCTGGTAGAACACCTCATGCTTACTAAGTGTTTTTTATATTGTCAGTGCTCTCAGTAATGTTGATTATTTCACATAATAAATACATACTGAGTTTTGACAGCAGAGAGCACGAAAGAAGTGTCTGCTTCGGGGAAGCTCATATTCTAGAGGGAGAAACAGGCAATCAATAAATGAACTAATAAATGTATGTTGAGTGGTGCTAAGCATTATGAACACAAAGGAGGTAAGGTACAAAAGATAGATTATACCAGGGGACACTATTTCAATTAAGGCTTATCAGTGTATCAGGTATATAAGGCTAGGATATCAGTCAGGATAGGCCAGGCTTTGTCATGGTAACAGACAATCTCCAAATCTTGGACTAACACAGCCCCGGTTATATCCCACTCACATACATGGGCTGGCAGGAGAATTCTGTTCACGGTGATTACTCACACCCAGGTTAATGGACGCTTCACCTTAAAATGGGGCACTGAGACAAAAATGTGACAAATCATGTGCTGGCTCTTAAAGTGCCCCTCCCATAAATAACACATCATTTCTGCCTATATTTCACTGTCAAAATAAAACCACACAGCAACACCTAGTGTCAGATGGGCAGGGAAGCTCATGTGCCTTGAAAGAGGAAAACGGCACATCCGGCAAATAGCACGCTCACACCCCCGGAGCTCAGTGGCTGCCATGGTCTCCTCAGCCCTGCTCGCCAGCCCTGGCTCTAAGCGTTAAGGAGATGCCTTCCCTCCCTCTTTCCTCCACACCTACCCTCCACTGCTTCTCTTTTGAGCTTCCTTTTCCATTTCCACTGTTTTCTAAAAACATTCCTGTTCCTCCACTACTACATCAGGCCAAAGTCCAGCCCATCACTGGGTTTTGTAAATAAAGTTTTATTGGAGTACAGCCGTGCTCATTTATTCACATGTTTTCTGTGGCTGCTTTTGTTGTCAGAAGATCCAATCCAGGGAGGTCTCCCTGCACACCAGGGAGACCTCAACCCGGGAGAGGGCTCTTGACTCCAATGGAGAAAGAATCCACAAGCAGGGGCAAGTAATGAGTAGTTTAATAAGCAAAAGTACACACTCAAGGAGGGAGTGCGGGCGTGCTCCAGAGGGGAGCAGCACAGTGGGGTTCAGGTTGGGTGGCCTTACAGCTGGAGCAGAAGCAGGGGACAGAATAGTCATTGCGATAGGTGGAGTTTTCTTGGAATCGCCAGGGGATTTGCCCCCTTTCTGTCCTTACATGTTCCACCTCGGAACTGCCATAGCGCCGACGGCTGTGACTTTAGTATGCTGAGGAGCGCATAATATGCTTTGAGGTGAGGTCAGGGCCAGCTTCTCCATGGAAGGACGAGCCAGTTTGGGCAGGTCTATCATCTATAGTCTTACTCCTCACATCCCGCAAGAAAAGCTTACTTGGAATGTTTAGAATGTAAACGAGCATCTAGCTGAAGGTAAACGCCAGCCAAATAGAAGCCCCTCGAAAGTTCCCCGTCCTCCCTGCCCCTGTCTGGCTATCTGCCCCCTCGAACACTTTCACTCCGCAGCAGCATAGCTGAGCAGCCGTGGCAGAGACCTATGAACCACAAAGCTGAAAAGATCTGCTTTCGGGTCCTTTACAGAGCAAGTTTGCTAATCTCCAACCTTTACATTCAGAATGTCAAAAACCAATGTGACCTTCCACCCAGTAATTTATCTTTCTAAAGAAAGAACCTGTTATGAACAAAGAACACATTGTCCATATCAACAATTCCTCCCAGAACCACTGGTAGTTCCCTGCTTGCTAGACTGAATACTGCCGGATTCAGGACTGCTTAGTACATGAAGGCCTTTATAGGAAGAAGGGTGGGGCAAGAAAGTATTAGCAAAAGAAAGAAGGGATTGTTTTAGGCTAGGACTTCTTTTCAGGGGGGGCGGGGAACAGCAGGTTTCCATCATTCAGACCACCTCAGCAGTGCCATCGAGAAACTTCAGGTTGGCTGGTAAAAGGTCACATTCCTGGGAAAGGTCGGAAATTGTAATTAAGTCTTGGTTTGCTGTTCTGGAGGGAAAATGACTCCATTTCGGGTCTGTTGTTTCTTTTTTAAAACAACAGGCATTTATTTATCACAGTTCTGGAGGCTTAAATTCTAAGATCAAGGTGCTGGCAGACTCTGTGTCTGACAAAAGCTCTCTGGCCTCATGCAGATGCCCCCTTGTGGCTGTGTCCTCACATGGCTGGGAAGGTGGGAGGGGGAGAGTCTCTCTTCCTCTTCTTATAAGGATACTGATCCCACCTGGGACCCCACCCTCAGGCTCTCACTTAAACTTAATTATCTCCCAAAGTCCCCACCTCCAAATACCAAGAGATTAAACAACACACGCTGGCGAGGATGTGGAGAAAGGGGAACCCTCCTACACTGTTGGTGGGAATGTAAATTAGTTCAACCACTGTGGAAAGCAATATGGAGGTTCCTCAAAAAACTAAAAATAGAACTTGACCCAGTAATTCCACTCCAAGGAATTTACCCAATGAAAACAAGATCCCTGATTCAAAAAGATGTATGTACCCCTATCTTTATCGCTGCACTATTTACAGTAGCCAAGATATGGAAGCAACCTAAATGACCATCAACAGATGAACGGATAAAGAAGATGTGGCACATATGTACAATGGAATATTATTCTGCCATAAAAAGAAAAGCAATCCTACCACTTGCAACAACATGGATGGAGCTAGAAGGTATTAAGCTCAGTGAAATAAGCCAGGCAGAGAAAGACAAATACCAAATGATTTCACTCTTTTGTGAAGTATAAAAACAAAGTAAAAAGGAAGGAACAAAACAGCAGCAGACTCACAGACTCCAAGAAGGGAGTAGAGGTTACCAAAGGGAAAGGGTTGGGGTGGGAGAAGGGGATTAAGGGGCATTATAATTAGAACACATAATATAGGTAGGTGTGAGTAAAATTGTAATATTCCAGAATCTCTCACCCAGCTTTAGTGCATATCCATAAGAACAGACGCTCCTAAGGTGGGGAGAGAAGTTCATCTCCATAGTAAGGGGTAATTACCTGGGCGACAGTATCTGAACCTGAGAGGTTGCAGAGGAGGCCTCGCTTGCTTCTGCCAGAGCAGGTGAGAAACGGCCCCGGACCGCCGTGTGTAAGCAATAAACGGGTTTTAAACTTTATTTCTCCCTTTGACTTGAAAGGAAAAAGGGGATGCAAACTCAACAGTCCAAGCAGATTTATTGCTAAACCTGAGAGGGACCCCTCTGTTCTGGCCAGCAGAACAAAGAAGGCATCTCTTACCAGGCTAAGAGGCTTTTATGGCCAGGATTTTTGGTGGGCTCTTTGAGGGGAGAGGTCAGGGGAAAGGTGGGCTTGTGGCTTGCTGTCGTGTCCTCTGAAGAATGCTTGTAGCCTAAGTAAGATGAAACCTAGGTCTCTCTGAGAGGGTAGGTGGGCTTGTTCAAAAAGGCAGTACTCCTGTCCGGATTCTATCATGACTGATTTTGGCTTCAGCTAGGTATTTAGCCCCAGGATATCCTCTCCCGGGAGTTACAGTAGGTCACCGGGAAGACAATACAGCACCGAGAAGACAAGTAATGACTCTATAGCATCTTACTACGTTGATGGACAGTGACTGTAATGGGGTATGGGGGGAACTTGATAATATGGGCGAGTGCAGTAACAACAATGTTTTTCATGTGAAACCTTCATAAGAGTGTATATCAATGACCCCTTAATAAAAACAAAAAGAGCAGGAGAGAATGGGTCGTTGAGAAATTGTCCCCAAATTATAAGCATTACCTTCAGGGAATCTTTAGATCAACAAAATTAAGTACTTTTAAACCATGGTAGACTAAACAGTAATCTCTGTCACACTCAGAGGCTGGAGCTTGTAAAGAAGAGCAGATAAGACACAGGCCACATTGGTGGAGCGTATGAGTCAGATAAGGAATCTCTGTTCATCAGCAACTCTGCCTTCCCCTGTAGATGCTGTGTTTACCCCCATCTCTCAGCTTTTATGGTTCATCTGCCCCTGGAAAGCCGTCCTCATCCTGTCCCTCTAAAGAAAAAAGCAAATCCTTCCATTTGCAACAACATGGATGGAGCTGGAGGGTATTATACTCAGTGAAATAAGCCAGGCAGAGAAAGACAAGTACCAAATGATTTCACTCATTTGTGGAGTATAACAATGAAGCAAAACTGAAGGAACAAAACAGCAGCAAACTCACAGACTCCAAGAAGGGACTAGTGGTTACCAAAGGGAAGGGGTGGGGACGGTGGGTGGGGAGGGAGGGAGAAGGGGATTAAAGGGCATTATTATTAGCACACATAATGTGGGGGGGAGGTCACAGGGAAGACAGTATAGCACAGAGAAGACAAGTAGTGACTATAGCATATTAACTACACTGATGGACAGTGACTGCACTGGGGTATGTGGGGGGGACTCAATAATAACCACAGTGTTGCTCATGTGAAGCCTTTAAAGATTCTATATAAATGATACCTTAATATAAATAAATAAATAGAAAAGGCGCACACACACACACACACACACACACGTGTCTTCTAAAAAAAAAGCCTTCTGTTCACTGCTTAACACATCCCCTAACCTTGCCTGAAGGCAATGCACAGGCCTTTGCCTTGTAAGTAAACATGGGCCATGTGCCCTCCCCCAACCCTGCCACACACACACACACACACACACACTCTCTCTCTCTCTCTCTCTCTCTCTCTCTCTCTCTTCCCAACATCTACTCCAAACTCACCATCAGGCCAACATCCTTGGTCAACTTGCAACATAAGCCAGCCGAGGAAATGTTGGGCTGGCTAAGGAGAAAGTAGCCCCTGGAGCTCAGGACTCAGGTAACATGCCCCCACAGGAGCCAGGGAAGCATATATGGGACTTGTCCCCAAGAGCGCTGGATCAAGCAAGGGTGGAACATAAAGTTAGATACAGGAGAATGTATTGATAGAAAAACTTTTCTGCAATACAGAATTCAACACCCTGGCAAGCCTCAATCAGATGTGCCAACTGGGAAACCCTTGGAAACTTGGAGAAAGCAACCACCCATATTAAGTGGAGTAGAAATGCCAGAGGTGCTGAGGTAGAAGACGGAAGAAGGATGAAAGGCTCTGAGAAGTATGCATGCCAAAATGCCTGGACCATACAAGTCCAAAAGAGTGACCCACGTCAGCTGTGTTCTTGGGGCTGCCTGGAAGACAACCCATGTACAAGGTGGTGCAGGGTTCACAGGGGAAAGGCCACAGCACTGTTAAGAAGCTAAGTGGTGGCTGGCAATGTGGTGTCAGGATTGTGCTCCCTGATAGCAACAGGGAGGAAGGAATCCACAATGTGTAGAGGCCAGATAGCAGCATTCCCTATCAGCAACCACATGGATTCAGTTATTGAGACGGGCATTGGCATTGGAGGGGGAACTAGGGGACCCGCCCTGCAGAGAGCCCTGCATGTGGATACTAGAACAGTGCTCCTGGGAGCAAGATGGATGGCGAGACAATAGGATATTGCCCTATGTCTACAATCAACAAAAATCAAGGATAGGTGGTGGAGACCCTGGGGGAAGCCACTCCAATGACAAGTCACAACTCCTTGCCCAGTTTCTGTACCTGAGCTGGTTCTCAGGGCTGAAGCCCACTGACCAAAGGAGACACTGGGTTCTCAGAAGGAAAGACTCAACACCAGAGCAAATATATCAGGTAATAAATCCCCAGTAGTTTCCCCACAGGGACCACCAGCCACTTGGGCAGGCACACCAAGGATACCAAGGAATGGGACACTCACAGGTTGAGGACTGTTAGATATGGTTGTTGATACTCAGGGACTCAAAGATCAGGTTGTCATCAGGATGCCGTGTTGGAGTGGGGCACCTCGGGCTAGACAATAAAGACAGGCATAGCCCAGGCCCAGCGTGGCTGCAGACCCACCAGGAGTCACTTCCCATCCTTCAGGTATAACTGGAATGGACAGACTTGGTAGACGCTAGGCTATGGGTCAAATTGTGTTCCCCTGAAATTCATAAACTGAATCCCCAGGACTGCAGAATGTGACCTTGTTTGGAAATCAGAAAACAAATGTAATCAAGTTAAGATCATTAGGATGGGCCTTAATCAAATATGACTGATGTCCTTTAAAAAGAGAGAAGTTTGGAGACAGACACACACAGGGAGACACCCCATGAAGATGGAGGCAGAGCTCAGGGTGCCACTTCCACAAGCCAAGGAACCCCAAACAGCTCCAGCACAACGCCAGAATCCTGGGAGGGGCCTGGGACAGAGTCTCTCCAGCCCTCAGGGAGCCAACCTTTCCTAAACCTTGACCTCAGAGCTCTGGCCTCCAGAACTAGGAGATGACACATATCTGTTGTTTAAATTCCCCGGGTATACTCTTTGTTACAATAACCCAGGACACTAAAAGACCACGTATGAACTCCTTGGCCTGTGGGGAAGCTATCACAGTGGGGAAGGCCAAGAGGAAACTCATGAACTTGCCCTCAGGCCAAGACAGTAAATCAAAAACAATGTTTCCCAGAAAAAGTGACAGATTTTTAAAGACTACCACAGGAGGGGGTGGATTCTATCATCTCCCCCATTTCATTCACTGACTGGGCCCCTTCCAAGTCACAGGGATTCGGGAAGGCAAACATGAACGGCTGCAAACTCAGCCATGCATTAGCCCCAGGAAGCTGCTTATGAGATGTGGCATCTTCTCTAGAACCAACCACATAGATTTAGTGCTCAGCCATCGATATGAGGAATGCATTAGTTTCCATCTTTTTCAGGAAGGAGGATTAGAAGCAGTTTATCTTCACATGGAATGGAAAATATTTATTTATAGCTCTGCCCCAGGGCTATATTAATTCTCTTGCCCTCTGTAATAACATAATCTGAAAAGACGTGGACCATCTGGACATTCCTCAAAACATCACACTGGTCCAGTATACAGATGATGTATTAAGGTGACTGAATAAACAAAAGTGGCAAGTGTGTTGGAAGTGTTTGTAAGGCACATGAGCCCCAAGAAGGTGGGAGAAAAATGCTGTAAAGATTCAGAGACCGAGGGCATCAGTAAATTTTTAAAGGCCCAATGATCTGAGGCTTGTTGGGACATCCCCTCTGAAGGATGAATCACTGCATCTTATACTTCCTCTAAGAAGGACACACAGGTGTGGTAGACCTCTCTGGTTTCAGTAGGTAGCATATCCAAACTTGAGAATATTGCTCAACACCCTTGCTCTGTGGCGTGGAAGGTGTCAGCTCCCAGGGCCACCTAGAAAAGGGAAGGACACTGAAGTAGGTCCAGGCTGCAGAGCAAGTGTGCCTGGTGCTTGGCACACATAGCCTGGTAGACCCTACACATCTGTGTTGGTAAAATACACTATGTGCCATTTAAGACACAGTCCATCAGGAGAATCACTGTGTAGACCCTTAGGATTCTGGAGTAAGATCACGCCAACTGCAGTGGAGAAATGTGCCCTATTAGGAAGAAGTTGTCCCACTATTGGGTGATGATAGAGACTGAGTGCCTCACTGTGGACACCAAATGACACACAGTCATAATTGACCATCAAGACCTGGGTTCTGCCAGGACACATAAACTCACAAGGTCACTCAAGCAATCAGCAAATAATTCTTACCATGGAATTAGAATCAACGGATGAGGCACCAACAGGACCAGAGGCACACATGAGTCACACCATTTCACTTATCACTGTGATACCAGCATTTCTCCTTCAGTTCATACATGTGGCCACATGAAGGTGATGTTCGTCCCTCATCATCTGCAAAATGAGGAGATAAAAGGCTAAGTTTGCTCATAGATGAGTCGGCTTGCTAAATCATCCTACCTGGAAATGGACTATTGCCTCACTACAGCCTCCAAGTACTCAAGAGTGGCCCCAAAAGACATGGTGATGGGACGAGCTTCAAGCAGAGCATCTGTCATCCATTTGGGGCAGAAGAAATGGCCTGAGTTAGGACCTATATGGACTCCTGGGCAGTGGTGAACAGCTTAGCTCATTGTTCAGTGGCCTGGAGGAAGAAAGATTTGAAGGTTAAGGATAAGGTCTATGGATGGTCCTCAGGGAGTGGACAGAAACTGTAAAGATCTTTGCGATCTATGCTGGCATCCACCAGAGAGTATTCACCATGGAAGAGACACCAAACAACCGAGGAGGTTGAATGACTAGGATGAGCTTATTATTTAATGCAAATTGGTCCACACTGTGCCTCAGGTGGACTGTGGAGGATGCGGTGGTGGGCTGGCCATGGGAACTAGTGAATAAAGTTAAAATAATGTGATGTCTATCAGACCCTACTTTTTGTTGTGCAGTTGTTCCAAATTCAGAAGGAAAGTACACCTTGGAACCCCCAACACACCTGTTTGCCCCATTTCCTAGCTATATAATCTTGAGGAGGTCACTTGACTTTTCTGAGCTTTTCATCCAAAACACTGACATAATACTCATCTATGACCCATTTAGTCATAAGTATTAAATGATATACTCAGGATAAATTGCTTAGCACCACGCCAGGAATATAACTAGAGTTCTTCGAATATCAGGTGGGCAACAGAGGTAACATTCCTCATATTTTTAGTTTGTCATGTTGGAATTTAATTTCTAGCTCAAGCTCTCCCCCACTCCCTAGCAAAATATTCAGTCTTGATAATTTAGAGTCAACTCAGTTATGTCTGTGTGAACTCAGTCAACCAGGCATTAGTTCCCTCCTCCCTCATCCAGGGAGGCATCAGATTTCCATGGGCCTTAGATGGCACCTGGGGTAAGTGGGAGAGTCTGGGTCTCAGATGTCATCTGCCAGGGCTGACATCTGCTGAGACATAGGATGCCTACCTGGTTCTTGGCCAGCAACACCCTGAGTTGTCTGCATTCTCTCTGGTCTCTGATGGTTTGGACTATGTGCTGCTCAGGGCAGATTCATTGGCTAAGAGCCTAGGATGTGGGTTCTACTTTCGAGTCTGAGCTACTGTTTACAAACTGGGAGATTTGGGCCATGCTTTTAACTTCTGAGTTTTAGATTCCTCACTGACAAAGAGATTTCCTCCTCATATGTTGTGTGGATGAAAGGGACAAGAATGAAGTCAGCCAGCTCTGTGGGGTACCCAGGGCTCAAGAAGTGTCAGCCGTTATTGCACCCTGACCCTGAGCATCCATGCTAAGGCAGGTGCCAATGCCACTCAGGGGCTGAAAACATGCATCGTGTTGTGTGATGTTTTATTTAATTACAATGTGGTTTGCTTTCATTACAATGATTTCTTTATGGATATACGTGTGTGTGTGTGTGTGTGTGAGAGAGAGAGAGAGAGAGAGAGAGAAAAAAACTTATATTGCTTTTCTAAGACCCTTTACCTCCATCTGTAGATGGCCATGGTGCCAGATGGGAATGGACCTTTCCTCTGTTAGAAGAAAGGAGTGAATATACTACAATTTTAAACGCACACTATAGATGACATTGGGCTGTTCGGGGAGTCTATCTTAAAGTGACCCACATTTCAGCATTAGCTGCAAAGCCCGCCTGCTGTGCAGTATCCTTGTTCCTCCGGGAGAATATGAGTTGGAATCTTGGGTGCATCTGAGTATAATAACCATATTTCTGTTTCGATGCAAGGTGTTTCTCATAGATATGTCTCTTGGTGTCATAGAGGCATGACTAGCCACCAATTAATTTAGTGCCCACAAAAGTTTTCTCTGGTCATGCTGTCTGGAATGCCAATGGATCCCAAAACCTGGTAACTATGAAGTCCAAAATCATGTTTTGCTTTTTGGTTTTTTTTTTTTTTTGGTAGGGCACTTTCATTCTGTGTTAGCA
The DNA here is from genome assembly GCA_029783875.1 of Phataginus tricuspis. NCBI lineage: Eukaryota > Metazoa > Chordata > Mammalia > Pholidota > Manidae > Phataginus > Phataginus tricuspis. The sequence goes on along the minus strand of JAQQAC010008350.1, from coordinate 98,562,216 downwards.
GAATATTTAGGAAAGAATGAACACCTTGACTTCAACTGCCTTCTAGTTATTATGTGTTGACATTTCTCTTACAACATCTGTGACTTTATTTTATTTCTTACTGAAGTATAGCTGACATATATTGGTTTCAGGTGTACAACAGAGTGATTCGACATTTATAGACATTATGAAATACTTCCACCATAAATGTAGTTACCACCTGTCACCATACAGAGTTATTACATCATTGTTGACTATAATCCTTATGCTGTACTTTTCACCTCCATGACTTATTTTTTATAATTGGGAGTTTACACCTCTTGGCCCCATTCTCGCTTCACCCATCTCGCCGTCCCCTCCCCTCCGGCAACCACCGGTTTATTAAACCTCTGCTCCTGTTGATCCTCTCTCTCCACCTTGCCTGTGTTACCAGCTGAGACACGAGTTTTAAGGGTTGAATTTGCTCCCCTAGCCTATAATTTGTATTTTGTATCGAGCTCAGAACTTACCCATACAACACAGACTTGCGGGAGAGTGGGAAGCACCCCGAGTGCATTTCAATGTGGATGCTTTCACCCTCCCTGAGCTGCCTTCCTCCTCCGGTTCCCCAAGTTCTCGCAGAGTCATCTTCATTTCTACCTCTCCTACTTTCTCTGCCATTTATTCTTTGCCATTATTATTATTAATTATACTAGTAACACATTCAATGCAGTCTCCCTAGCTTAAGTCAGACATTCCGGGTAACATAAGTCGCCTTTCTCACCACCCACAATAGAATCATAGCTGACATTGGTAGAGTTTTTACTATATGCTATGCTCATGTAAGCTCTTGATGCCTATTCTTCATACACCTTGCTCATTTGTTTTACAACATATATTGTTATTTTTATCCTTATATTGAGATGAGAAAGTCGAGGCCCAGAGAAGTTAGGTAGTCTGCCCAAAGTCACAGAGCCAGTAGAAAGCAAAGCTTGGACTGGAGCCCCACTGGGCTTATTCCAGAGGCCATGTCTTCACAGAAGAACCAGCCTCCACAGATCCTGTCCCTCCCTTCCTTAGAGGATCACTGTCACCATGTGCTGTGATTTTCTCCATACCTTTTCCTCCACATTTACATACATTTACATATATGTATGTGTGCCTATGAAAACCACCTTATTACAACTTGCCTTTTGGCTCCTAAGGGCATTCCACTTTATTTGCAAAGGCTGCAAACAGTTGCATAACATGGATGCATCTGGGTTTTTTAGCCTTCCACTACTGATGGATATTTAAAACCTGTTATTTCCATTAAAAATAATGTTCTGGTGGAACATCACTGTACATACCTCTGTGCACATTGGCAAGTGTTTCCTGTGAGGCTGGTAGGCATCAAGAGGTAGGATGTCAGGATCAAATGTTTGTCCAGTCTAACTTTAATAGAGTCATTCTCTTCCCTCTCAGCTGATAACCCTCCTCCTCCCATTCCACTGAGCAGCCCTGCTCAAGTCACCAGTGACCTCCTAGTTGTCAGTGACACTCACCCTGCCTCCTAGTATCCTATGACAGGTGGAAATACAATCACGCAGTCTCCTTCCTAGAGCTCCTCCCTTGGTGGCTAGGATGCTGCCGCCTCTTCGTTCCTCTACCTCTCTGACTATCTTTACTCAGTCTCTTTTGCCTGGTGGTTTTCAGACTTTGAATCACCTGGAAGCTTAGGAAATACAAAATCCAGTCCTCTACCCTGGGTAAATGGCAATTTACTATGTCTTTGTGGGGATAGAGAACATGCCTTTCAACATGTCCCCAGGAGTTCTTATGCACACCAACAGGATTCTGATGCAGGTAAGCAGCAGAGAAGCACTGGGCTGAATTGTGACTACCCAGGCAGACTATGCCAGGTGGACCATGGGAGCTAACTACTCCCACCCTGAGCTCCGTGTCAGCGCTCTTTGATTACTTAGCTTCTTGAACACATGCCTGTGACCAAGCACTTAGTTCCCTTTAGAAAGCCATGTGAGTCACATGTACATGAACAATAAAAGAAATGCCACCACCGTGAGCAAAGCTGAAGACCCCATTAATTCTCCTACCAAATTCAGTCTCGAGGCTGAGCTCCCCGGACAGGCTGAAGTACCATCAGATAGAATATGCTCCTTGCTTTACTGCATTTTGCATCTGAAGCCACAGGAAAGAATCTTTTCAAATGTGTTTGCCAGCTTTAGTAAGCTTCTTGCCATCTGAAGTTCATTTTGAAAGTGCAATCTTGCTTACAATTAGAGTCAATTACAAGAATGACTGATTACAGTACTGATTCCACTATTCCATGACAACTTCCTTTGAGGTGTTTGAGCTACTTAACTCTGAAAACATCCTTGTCACAATACAGCAAGAAGAATCAACCTTATTTTTCTTTTAAAAATCACCTCTATCAAGATATAATTTACCTACAATAAAATGCACCCATTTTAAGTGTATATTTTAATGTGTTTTAACAGATTTATACAATGTGTAATCACCTGCAATACGCTGAATAATGGCCCCCCAAGAAGTCCAGGTGCTAAGGCCTAGAACCTGTCAATATGTTAGTTTTATGGAGAATGGCCTGACTTGGGGGTAGACCAGATGGTCTTCCCCAAAGGTAGTGCTGCAGGTTCAGAGAGTGGAGCCTCAAGCCACAAAGTCTCATTTTTAAGCCTTATAACCTAATGGAGCTCATCCTGCAGTAGTTCTAAATTGCTAGGGGCCAGTAACTTCTTTCTTCCTTTTATTTACTCCCCTTTTGAATAGGAATATCTATAACTATCATCCTATGCCTGTCCCAGTACTTCGGGAGCAAACAACTTTTTTTCTAGTTTCACAGGTCCACAGATGGAGAGGAATTTTACCTCTGGATAGATCAGACGCAGGGTCTCACTCATACCTGATTTCAATGATTTAATAATGAGATTTTGGACTTATGATCTGATGAGACTTAAATGAGATGTTGGACTTGAGTTGATGCTATAATGATTTGAGAATTTAGGGGAAAATGGGATAGAGTTACTGTATTTTGCATGTGAGATGGACATGAATCTTTCAGAGACTGAGGACAGACTGTAGTAGGCTGAATAGTAGCTCTGTAACTCCAGGGAGAAAATATGCTCTCACCCCAGGACAAATAACCTTTGAAGCCGGAATCAGTCAAAGGGAGAACTAAAGTGGGAGAAACCCATTTATTGCTTACAAGCAGTCATCTACTTCTGCTCACCTGTGTCTCTCATGGCCTGGCTGCAAAAGGACCCCACCAACCCTCTCCAGTCCAGGTATGCCCTCACTTCCCACCCACCCTGTAATCATCTATTGATATAGAGATGGACTACTTTCTCCACCCCTTGGAAACACCTATTGATATGGAGATACACTAAGGCTAGGTGAGAGATTCTAGAAATATTGCAATTTTACCCACAAGCTCCCCAAAGAGGTCCACTCTAAACCTCTGGCCACCCCAGGCAACCCACTGGAGGTTAGATTGGTCTTTTCAAGAATTCATATCAACAGAATTATAGTTTTGACACTTTTGTATCTGGTTTCTTTTTCTCAGGATCATGTTTTTAAGGCTAATCTATATTGCATGGATCAGATATTTGTTCCTTTTTTATTATTGAGTAGTGTTGCATTGTGTGAATGTATCACAGTTTATTTATCCATTTTCCTTCTGATGGAAATCTGGGTTATTTTTAGTTTCAGCTACTCGAAATAAATCTGCTATGTACATCATGTCCAAGTCTTAGTGAGGGCAGATAAATAAAATTTTTTAATTTGAAAAAACTGAACAACAGAAGTGAACTGATTGGCAAGTTCACTACACTTAAGTTGGAATCACATGGAAAGATTACCCATCTTCTTTAAGGCTAAAAAGTAATGTAACCCTTAGAGAATATAATTCTGTTTCTATAACTATTCCTTGAAATACTCTTAAAGCTGTCTTTCCTACAATTTAGGGTGAAGTCACATCAATCTGGATTATAAAATAATACACAAAGAAATCCATATCTTATGATTTCTAGGCATATAAATGAGACTCTTTGTCTCACAAAATGTTCCTAAAGACTCTGAGGTATTTATGTAAACAGTCTAATATACTCTATTGTAATCTACCTTTGACTCTTACTCACTTAAACATCCTCTCTGGGATCTTGATTACACTGTTAATTTGCTTAGCAAACACTTCCTTCAGAGTATAACAGGAAACAGGAGCTAAACACACAGATGAATAACGAATCCCTAGTTAATGAGGCCCAGTTAATGAAATTTCAACTTTAGCTGCACATAATCAGGATCACACCAGCTCAGCCCAAGAGGTCAGGCAAATTCCTAAAGTCTGAGCAAGTGGGTGGATTTAGGCAAGGCTCCACAGAGGGGAGAAGCTCTCATCAGCATCACTACAAGTCAGCCTTCAACACTGCACATCCAGTCCCTTCTAGTTCAGATGCTCCCTAGAGGCAGATGCTTTAAATGAACTTCACATAAGAAAATATTACGTTAAATTATCAAAGGTAGAAATATTCCATTGTAATTCTGAACATGTCAAATCAGCCTAGGATGGATGATACAGCATAACAGTCAGAAAAATGGATCTATTAAATTCTCTTTCAAAAAGAAATTAGAGTGAGAATGTTGTTTCATAATCTGCATTGCACTAAAGAAAGAATACGGGAAGGTAGTACAGCTCTGGCCAAGACTCCCAGGGAGTTCAGAGTAAAGGAAAGCTAGCGGTCTGCAGCCAACTGTACTCAGCCTCCTAGCCATTCTGCCACCCCCCTCCCCATGGATCTTGTCATCAATAGCCTTTTATCTAGAGTCATGTGTTTTCAGGCTTACCCTTAAGAAAATGATTTTAGCAAGAGCTCTTTGGGGGGTGCTGGATCCCCGGAGCGTGCTGCAGACAGCATTCAGGACTCTCAAGGACCATTTGTGTGCATCTCTGTTGGAAGCTTGAAATCAACCTTGGTGGGAGTGTTTACACCACAGAAATTGGCAAATGCACCAATCAGGCCTGCCCCACCCACAAGCATTTACCAGCACACCACAGCCGGTAATGCTATGAAGCTGGTTGGCCGCTCTTTAGCCAGAGCTCAACTGATTGTAAGTTCTCAGGAATAATTTAATGGGAATAGGAGGCTTAAAAGAGGTTAAAGGAAAATGAACTGCAGAAAATAAAATATTTGTTAATTACCTTATTTCTGTTAAGTGTGTGTACCTTGTTCTTAAGGAGTTAGCTTAAAGTAGGCTAGTTTAAGAACCCTCTCCTTTAACTAACTGGAGTTGGGAGTGAGATTTTATGCAGATTAGTGATGCAAAGTAGAATATGCCACCATAAAATATGCAATTTTGGCAAATGGATTACCTTGAATTAGGATACTTGAGAAACAGCTGGTGCAAGAGAATACTCTGACCCGTCTTTGTCCCCTTGAAAGTGGGAGATAAATCTCCCATGTGGAAGGTACCCTGCCTGTACCTGGAGGGCAGAAGGCATCCTTATCACCAGAGAAAAGGAATTTAGGGCCAAGAAGGCTGTACAAACAAACCTTGTTACTTCCTCACCAATTTGCTACCCCAAGTCCAAACCCCTTTGTCTTGTCAATTCTTTACAAATATATTGTGTTTTTTGTCCAAAAGATATAAATGCTTCCCGCTGTTAGGCAGGAAAATAAATATGAGTGGGATGGAGAGAGAATAAGGCCAGTAAGGCCCACTAAAATAGACTCAAAGAGTTAACCAATTAAAGCTAGAGAGCCAGAAAATACTCACAGAGTTAATGAGTTAATCAGTTGAAGCTCCAAAGGCCAGGACTAACTTGGAATATCCAGATATTCTCCAGATAAAGAAAAGTATCTGAACACAGCCCATGTCTTCACTGTGTCGATTAGATCATGCCATTTTAAGATTTACTTTAGCCTACTAAAAGGCCCAGCTTATTCTTTAATTTAACCTACATGCTGTTTTTCCTCCTCCAGCCCCTAATCAAGTAATCTGCAACCTGGGCAGGTGAGCATCATGATTAATTTAGCAAATAAGCCCAGCTATCAACAGCATAGTAAAAATAGGAAATATTCCATCTTAAAGCTAAGATTTCATTTTAAAACCCAGGAAGTTGAGAAGATTCTTAACATATTCTGTAGCACACAGACAATAACTCAGCCCACCTTGGGGGCAGGACAGGTGGTCTTGATTGATATGGTCCCCGAGAGAAGCTACTATCCTCGGGAGGAACTGGATCAGTAAATTTCTTGTGTTAATTTTGCAGAATTACCTAAAGGACGGATAATAGAAGAGACCTACTATCTCTCATCAAAGATAAACATCTTGAAACCACTTAACAAGTCCACACGCCTAGCCCTTTGTCACATTCCTGAAAAATCCTTAGAAGGGGGAACCCCCAGTCTTTCAGTGTGCCTCTCTCTGAGGTCGCCCGCACTTTATAAGTGCATGGCCTTAAACTTTTTCCCAGCCTTTCAGCTCACACCTCTCTCTGAGGTCGCCCGCACTTTTGAAGTGCATAGACTTAAATCAAACTTTCCCAACCTTTCAGCATGCCTCTCTCTGAGGTAGCCCACACTCCCCTCTCTCCAAATATGCACTTCCTCTCTTTAAATAAAACTTAAACCTTTCAAGGCGCCTCTCCTCCCTGAGGTCACCCTCACTTTTTCTCTCTTTAAGTGCGTAACTTTAAAGAAAACTTTTACTCTGCTCCACTACTATGTCTCTGCCCTTCCATTCTTTGTTGCAGTGGGACAAGGACTGAGGAAAATACACAACGCCCCCTAACAGTGCTTTGATCAGTTCTTGAGTCTCGTTTTTGTGGGGCTTCTGTACATATAAAATCAAATTTGTTTTTCTCCTGTTAACCTGTGTTATGTCAATTTAATTATTAGACCAACCAAACGACCTAGAAGGAAAGAAGACAATGTTTTGCCTCTACCCTAAAGATATCAGGTCTTTTTGTTTTGTTTTGCTTTTGTTTTGTTTTTTTCTGAGGCAAAACCAGAAAACTTGACAAAGAATAGCTTCAGTAAAGGGGTTTATTTTTCTCAAGTGTCTTGAAGTTTAGTGGTGAACAGTCCAAGGCCAGCACAACAGCTCAAGGGTGTCTGAATGTAAGTGCCTGACATGAAGCTTTTGATTGCCCAGGCCTCCACTTCAAAGACATCCACCTCAGATAAACACACTGCCAGCCTCACAACCAAAGAGCCAGGCCTCCTGTTTTGCCTGAGGGTTTCAGCCCCAGGCAAGTTCACTACAGATTAAGTGAGACTGAATAAAGACAAGGGCGAGATGAGGGTGTTAAAAGGGGTTCATGCCATGCTTATTTTCACAGGAGGAGGTCTCAGTCCCTCCTGGCTCTCCCTCTGGGCTTCTGCCCTCCTACTGGGCTCTCTGCTCCTCCCACTCTCTCCGTTCTCCCACTCTCCGCTTCCCACTCCCCCCCCCCAAGAGGAATTCTGTGGGCAGGTCTCTATGGTGACTGGCAGATGCCTGACCAATTATGTGCCAGAAACTGAGGAGAGGACAGAATGGGTGTTTTCCTCTCTCCACCCCTCCCCTGCGCTGGCTACTCCTGTGGCTGACCAGTGGCTCCGTCCCCCTTAAACATTCTGCCGCTCTCGTAAGTATGTAAAGCAGGCTCTTACATATACGCAATGGCCACTATTAAAGTCAGACAAGTATCCTGATTTTCTTTACACCTCCCCATCCAGGAAGTTCCCCTTTTAGAAAGCCCTGGGCGACCTGAATAACTGACCACTCCGGTGACCCAGCTTTTCCCTTTCCACTCTCACTTTTTAAATTCACCAATAAAAAGTGAACCCATGAAACCCTTGGCACCCCACCCTTAACCTCAATAAAGCAAAAAGCTAGGTCTGCACTTGCTCTCTCCCTTTCTGCCTCTGTACCTGTGACCTGGGCATGAGGCATGCTGTGTATCCTTGTGAGTAATAAACCTTGTCCCTCAAAGTTCCCTGGGACCTTTCCTAGCCAGCGCCATCACTCTCAATGAATGGAGACTGACCCCAGACACGGTCATCCTGCGGCTTTTGGTGACATCCTCATTACCATGTGACTCCAGAGGGTCAAGGATGGCTGCTGCTCCCACAGCCACTATGTCTGCACTCTAGGCAGGCGGAAGAGGGGAAGCCTAGGAGAGGCCTCCCCCTGGGACTTCTGCCTGCATCTCTTAAGCCAGGAGAGCTACCCTAGCTGCAAAGGAGCCTTCCAAACTTAACTTTACTTTGAAACTTCTAGAGTAGAGAGTAGAGCAAGAAAAGGAGAAAAGAGTGTGGAATGAGTGTTCCAACACTGATTCAAGCCCCACTGCTCCTGGCATTCAGATTTACAGCATATCAGCACACGCATTTCACGTTTACAGAACATCCACTCTGAAGGTCTCTCTCATCAGGGTTCTGGACCACAGAACACAGAGAATGATTGGAGTGGCTATTTCTCAGTTCTCCCATGGATGGAATACCATACCTATGATTCTAGATGCACAAGAGACCAGCTCACTTCTTACGTACATTGGAGGGACGCAGGCTACCAGGATCTCTCACTGTCACTGGAGCAGAAAATCCATACATATGTGAGACCCAGGGCTGACTCTGTAGTTCCTGGGTAGAAACAACATGCTGTGGGAAAATGGAGATGGAAGAGATTTGTTAATAATAATGGAAGGATCTGAGAAGCTTTCCCAGAGGAATGAAGGTCCAGCCGGGTGTAGGCAGAAGAGAACCTCAACAGGTAGCCAGAAAGTGCAGGCGGGCTGATGGATGTCCAGGGGACCTGGGCTTAGTGGTGTGGTTGCATGGGGTGGGTGGAGAAGGATATGGTTGAAAGAACAGGCAGGAGCTACTTTGGACAAGATCTGAATGTCAGGGATAGGATTTTAGGTTAGGATATTGTGGAGAAAGTGAAGGTTCCATGGCCAGGATTCTCACCTGACCCTCTGCCTTGCTCACTGCACATGTGTGGCCAATACATTGTTATTGATTCTATATAAAGAGCTCTAACCAGTGCTCTGGGCGACATAGTGGCACAGGTGCACGGCTGCAGGAGAGCAGAGGCTGGAGTGGTGGCAGCACTGAGGACAGAGACTGAGAGGCTGCGGTGCAGAGAGTCCCAGAGGCAGAGACTGGCTTGCTGCATGCAGACTTGCTCTGAATCGATGGGATTCTAGTAATTGACCTGCCACCATGGGAATAAAGTTGGGTATAAGACCTTTCACCGCAAGAACGTTCCACTGTCATTTTTTCAATCTCATTGAATCCATAGTGAACTTGTCCAGGGCTGAAACCCACTGACAAGACAGATATCAACAGGGAAGGACAAGGAATAAGAAATAGGAGCTGGGACATGGGCAAACCGGTGAGGAGGCTGGGCAAGGAGAGAGAAGGTGGGAGGGAACAGGGAAGTCAGTCCAGCAGTGGAGAGGAAGAGGTGGAGTGTGGAGCTGAGGTTCTCAGCCTGGCTGCATATCCAAATCCCCTGCAGGATTTCTAAAGTATGGGTGTCCATGCTACACTGCAGACCACCTAAATCAGACTCTCTGGGGTGGGAGCCAGGTGTCTGGGCTTGCAATGTATGCTGAGGTTGAGAACCGCTATTACAGAGGTGGGGCGGAAGGTGAGCCCCGGAGTTGGGTGACTGGTTAGATGGGAGAAGGGCAGGAAGGCGGGAAAAGCAGAAAATGCATCTCAGCGGTAGATCCCACGACTGTAAAGGTCCTGGGCTGGAGGTGGGGGACCGGCAAAGGAGCCCCTGCCGGGCAGGGAAGGCAAAAAAATGTCCCTGCCATCCTCACCCCTGCAGGAGCTGTTGATTTTGCACTTCAGTGAGAAGCACTTCTCTGAGATTTTCCTCAGTGGCTCAGGTCTAAGTAGATGCCACCATTTTGCATTAGAACCACAAAACAGCATCTGGTGCCAGAACCACCGCAGTCCCAGTGCTCAACTGCTGCTCTGGCCTGAGGCCCAGCTGCTAGAACAGAGGGAGTGGTCCTTCAGTGCTTCAGATGGGCCCTCATTTTCCTAGGTTATCCGACTCTTTCAGAAATGCATGCATATTTTGGATTTCCCCCGTCTCCGAGCTGCAATGAGCTGATTAATTGTTCTTTTTTTTTCAAGATGAGTGATAGGCTGACTTACCTGGAAATCCTTCGAAGGACTTGATTACAGAGCAGGTTTCCTGTCCCTATTCCAACTGTAGGTCTGCTTCAAAGATCCAAGAAGTTCAAGAAAAGAACTCATTCTCTCAACTCAAGTAACTTCTCTCCGATCATTCTCCCGACCCACTGCACCTGATCCCACCCAACTTCCACCAGCTTTTCCCTTGTGCACTGGGGGCCCAGAGCTGTTCTATTGAATTAAGAATGTGCAGATCAGGACCTGCTAAGTGAGGAGGCACAGCCGCCCACAGGGGGTCGGTCCCATGGAGCTCCCTCAGCATCCAAGCTCCCGCCTTGGGGAGGTGAAATCATGGGGTCATTTTGACTGAAGGTGAAGCTTCAATACCCCACACAAAGGTGTAAAGTCACAGGATGTATTTCTTAGAGACCCCAGAAATGGGGGTGTTATGAGCCAGGAGAAGGACAGTCCTCCCTCCCAGGTCAGGAGCCAGCAGGAGGCAGAGAGCAGGGGAGCAAACTCCTGTTACTTAAAAGGTGGTCAGGCTGGCGGTCACTCACTTTTCTTGAACTCAGCTCATAGTGGTTATTTATAAAGATGCCCCAGGAAGAGCAAAGTGGAAACTTGGGGCTGCAATCCTAAACTGGGGTCCTTATCTAAATGCCAAGACTCTGTGTGAGCAGGGGTGTCACTCTGGGAAATGCCTGGGCAGCAATTCAAAATAGCACCTCAACAAACATCACAGCAGTTCACGGGGAGCTTTCCACGGTGTGTCACTTCCTTCGTGGAATTTTTTCTCCTGTTCGAGCATTGGTTATTTTAAACTTATTGATCCATGTAAGTCATATGCAGAAAAGCTCAGAAGCTGGAAGTGTACAACTCAGGGCATTCTCACAGTCACCACGGCTGTGCAGTCCCCCCAGTCACAAAGAAGAACATGGTCAGCATCCCAGAGGCCCTCCGGGTGCCTCCGCCTGGTTACTTCCTAATCCCCTCTTCCCAAAGGTTACCACTGTTCAAACTTCCAACACCACGGATTCGTTTTATCTATCTGGGGACTTTTGGTACATGCATTTTATTCTTTTTTATTTGTTTGATTTTCTCTGAAAATCACGTTTCTGAGATCCACGGACACCGTTGCTGGAGGAGCTGGCTCCTTCTCGGTCCTCTGGCACCCCACCCCGTGTGAACATGCCCCGGGTTATCCATTGTCCCATCTGGATTGTTTCCTGTCTGGGGCTGGGTGAGCAGTTCTGCCTTGAACTTGTTGATGCATATCTTCGGGTGAACATGTCAGTCATTGAATCTTATTCATGTTTCTTGGATTTGGGTGAAAAAGACAATGTTTTATTTGCAGACAAAGGGACTGAGGGGAGGACTCGGCCTCGAGGGAGTGAAAACAAAGGAGGGAAAAGAAGAAGAAAACCTTGATCTCCCACGCACACCCCCTTTTTATTCAACCTCAAGAGCCTCTCCAGAGGGCCACCTGGAGGTGGGATTGAATGGAAGAGAACAGAGGGCAGAAGGTGTACAGCCTTGGTGTCATCCTGCGACCCCAGGGATTCGATGCCCCAAAGTTGACCCCTCAGGGCCAGCATGGCACTGAATCCGGGATTTCTAAATGCAGAGTGGCATTATTTTCTATCCCCTCGAAGTTCTGCTTGGAAACGCACATTGCTGGAATTCTCTTGCCCTAGTAACACAGCCCAGCTTGGAAGATGAGAAAGTACATTCGGTGTTCGAATCTGAGGGGAACAGCCACTAAAAACTGTGGCAGAGAGAGGGACGAAGAATTGCACCCAAAGAAAATGGGGGAAATGATGCTCATGTGCCCTAACATATTTCAGAACTGGTCCGAATTTTCTTTCCTCTGACCATGCCTTTTTTAAAAAATACAATTTGGGATAAACGGTGTCAGTCGTAAACGGCAGAAACCCAGTTCGGGATAATTTATGACAGAAGGAAAATTTGCTCAAAGGATACTTGGGTGGCACAAAGCATGGATGCCCGGGGTGTCTGAGGCGGGGAAGGGCACTGGCTCCACAGGGCCGGCTCCGGTCCCTGCCGCCTCTTGTCTCCGCCCGGAGTCCTCTGCTCCTGCCGTCAGGCTTCTTCAAACGGGAAGGAATATGGGGAACGCAGCTGGAACCCTCCTTCCACCTCCCCCACAAAGGCATCAGAGCCCTCAAGTTTTGGTAAGAACATCCTCAAAGAAGGACTCTGCGGAGCCGGCTGGCATGGCGTTCCCTCCACGACCCGTTTGTGGGGAGGCTCTCTGGTTGGCCAGAGCTGGGTCACACGACTCCCTGTGTCCGCCCAGCGGAGGGCTGGTGACCAGGGAAGCAGGGACGGGGAAGCGCGCTGGCCACCAAAACAGCTGCTGCGCTGGGCAGCACATAATCCCCCAGGGCGTTGGGGGAAGTGGCAATTCTGCACTGTTCCTGTTTTCTTAATAATTATGAAGCAAAGGAACCAAAATTATTTCGTCAGGTCAAAGCCTTGCTTCTGGAGAAGGGCACAAATCCATGGAAGGCAAGAACCGTGTCGTCCAGCTGTTTCCTGCTCAGTGTAGGAAGCAGCGCGATCCTGGTGACAGCCAGCAGGAGGTGACGCTCCCGCAGGGCTGTTATCCTGCACAACACCCACCGCTGCCTGGGCACGTGAGAAGGGTGGCGGCAGCCGGTGGGATGGGAAGTTGCTCCATTGCTCCGTGTGTTTCTGGTGCCTCCCCTTATTTCTTTTTATTTCTCTATATAAATGTGTCTATCTATAAAATAATATACGAAGAATGTATGTATATAATGTTTCTCTGTCAGATAAGACTCAGTACAGGGCTTGTCTGTTACCCAGGGTGGCCTCAAGATGACCAGCAGACAGTTTATTGTACTAAGTTGCACCTTCAGGCCTAGGATGGACTCCTTTCCTCTCCTCCCCAAAGGACTGTGAAGAATGTTGCCTTTGGTTCTTGAATCTGAGGATAAAAGCTAAAAACTGTGGAAGAAAGAGGGACAAACTGATTTTCAAAAGAATCAAGTCTTATTGATTTGAATCAAGGCAAAGGCACAAAAGAAGCTTTTAGCATGATGGTTGACCCAGGAAGCTTTCCTGAGTTCACCTTATAGTTATTTATTAAACTGTATACACGCTTCATGTTTTGTATATATATTTCACCTTTTACTAATGTGAAAAAGTAAATAAAAGGCAAAGAACATATACCAAAAACTAAACAATAACTATGTCCGGAGGCCATTTAGCACATATGACTTTTGTAAATACAAATAAAACCCAATACACATTAATTTTTAAAGTTAATGTCTGAAACAACCATGTCAAAGAGGTAAAAGTAAATCAACTATCCTCGAGATGAACAAGGACCACTTTCACTTTTCGTCTCTAGAGGTCACTCTCACCCTAGAGCATGGTTCTCAGGCCTAGCTGCACGTTACAATTACCAGGAGAGCTTTTAAAACCCCCTGGATGGGTCCAGGATGTAGCCAAACCAATTAACCCAGAATCTCTCAGGAGAGACCCACACATCAGTATTTTAAAAGTTCTCTGGGTGCTTACAATGTGCAGCATAGGCTGAGAACCACTCTCTGGATTAAGGTCATTGTCAAAATCCTTGACGTTATTTTGTGTGTGTAGAGGCTTCTCACTGGCCATTTCCCCCACAATACTGGGGAGAGCCGGAAAGATTAACAATGAATTATCTGTGTAATTTAAAGTGTTCTCATGCCTAAGGCAAGGCTGAGAGCTTGCTACAATCCAAATCCCACCACAAAAAAAATATAGGTCTAACCACTCACCCTTCACATTCTCCTTTAACTCTGAGGTTTGTCTAATAAAGGTGTTACAGTGAAGCCTTTCCTGGGGTCATCTTGTTTTGCATGGCTCACTGAGAGGCTTAGCTATTTACACATCTGAACTGCGAAAATCCAGCAAAATCCCTGTGAAGGTAGCTGGCTAATGTGGAAACGGCTTTGCCTGGCGATGTTAGGAGTGGTGATGGTGATTAGTAAGGATTTCAGTGGGAGGGCTGTTTTGAACCAGTTTACTTCAACTTTGATGGCCAATATTTGGTGCAAAGTTACACTGTTTCCCTAACATTTCCAAATCCTCATTACTTTGTTTCAAAGCTCTGCGATAACAAAATTATGAGATTCCATTATGTCATTCCATCATATTTGGGCTTACACAATAACATAATCTATAGAAAAACCCCAAACGCTAACATGATTGTATTATACTGAGTGTGTTGCCCATATGGCTCAAATGATGTTAAATATCAAGTAATACATCGTAAACTGGGGGTAGTTGTAATTATCTATCTTTTGCCATGTTTTTTGTGTTCTAATGTCTTTTTTTAAGTATAAAACAGTGCGTACAAATGGCTTTTAAAATTCAAATAGTACAGGAGGTTATGTAGTGAAAAAGGAAGCCCCTCTCAATCCCTAACCTTGTGTTCCTCTGCAAGGGCAACCACCCCTAGCAGTTCCCAGGGTGCACTTCCAGAGAGGGACAAAGGGAATTATTTCCAATTCATTTCCGAATCCAATCAAACTGTCAACAGCAACATGGGCAAACTAAGCAAGACACCAAAGCAAAGACCTCACATAGCAGATATCAAGAATTTTACCTTGTATGCACCATTTCCCTAGAAGCTACAGGAGGGTATGTGTGCACCACCGAGACAAGAGGGTAAATAAGCCAAGCAAGAGGAAGACATTGATTCCAGGAAATGAGACCCAGGATGCCAGCTGTGCCAGGTCTCGGGAGTGACCTGGTCAGATCCAACCAAGATAAAAATGGGAGAATTACTGTTACTTTGGGCCATGTGGAAATGAGGAGGGAAGGAATATTGACAACCACATATATAAAGTCAGCAAATGAAAAATGGATAAATATTCATTGCAGCGGGATAGGAGGAATTTTCATGAAAAAAAAAATGGAACCATACCACACTACTACTCCTAATGGATGACAATACTTATGTGGTCATAAATAATAAATAGCAAATGAAGATTTAACCAAAAATTGTGATACAATGAGATGAGGAAGGTGTGAAGTGGATAAATCCTTATCTGGGCTAAGAAGTCAATAGAAAATGTTTGAAGTGACTTGACAAGACATAGCCGTACAAGCATATCACTTAAAAATATAGAAATATTCACTTAGAAATATAGACATAAATTCCCAAGGAAACAGAAGAAGAGATGAGGCCTAGGGAGGGGAGGGCTTGGGCAAAGGATGACTATATTCAGTACTTCAAGTCTTACAGCATCAGAGACCTTTTACACTATGTACATGTATCAGTTTGATAAAAATAACTAATTTTTTAAGTCGGCCTCTAGGAAATCTCATGTAAATTTAAAAGTAGACATGATACTGCTAGTCCTCACCCCAATTGCAGAGCTACCAACCTCTGGATTCTTCAGCACACAGCTCCTAATGGTATCCTTAGAAGAGCTGGACAGGGACTTCTGGGAATATGGCGACGTGAACGGACCAGCAGAAAAATTCCTCCCAACATTATATTTATTCACGAAAATACAGCAAATACAACTATCCCTAAAAGAGAGACCAGAATACACAGGAAAGTGCACAGCGTACAGCTACACCTGTGAGAACTTGGCAGCCGGTGAGGTGGACGGGATACGGAGCGGCGACCCGGTGGGACCGAGCGCTCCCCCCCCCCAGAGCTCCGGCGGCCAGACACTCTGGACAGAGGACTCGGCACCCGGCGAGGCGGGACGAAACGCGATCCAGCGAGACCAGAGCGCCCCTCCACCCCAGCACTCCAGCGGGAGTCCCGGCAAGGCGGGTAAGGTACGGAGCCGCGAGCGGACCGAGCGCTCCTCTCCCCCAGCGCTCCAGCGGGAGGAGAGGATTCAGAGCCAGGAGAGAGCGGAAGTCTGCGTCGGGAGCGCCGACACACAGCCTGCGGTGTAGCAGAGATAGGAGAGACAGAGGGCACAGGGTCCCAGCCCGGAATGTGCAAGTTGCCCGCGGCAGGCTCCGGGAAGGAAAAAGAAAGGAGAAAAAGGGGAAGAAAAGCGCGCGCTCTACCTCAGCGGTCTTAAAGAGACAGGAGCTCAGTAGAGGGGCCGGATAGCCCCGCAAACTGAGCCCAGCACGCTGGGAGTCCATCAAGATGGCAAAGATCAAAGACCCCTTGGCTGGCGACTGGGAAAGGGTGCCCGCCATTGAGACCCCCACGGAGATCAACAGCTTACCATTCGGTCCCAATCCAGCCAGAACTATAGAGTGGTGCTGGAATAGTGGAGCAACAGCACCACCTACAGCACTAGTGCGGAACCCACTCTCAGTGGCTTTTTTTTTTTTTTTTTTGGTTACTGTTTTTTCTCCCCTTTCTTTTCCTTTTTTTCTTTCCCTCTCTTTCAACAGCCTCCCATTCATTCTCACTCTGGCCACAGCTTTAAAGGGCCGTGTGGAGCGACGTGGCCACGGCTCTGGAATAGTGGAGCAATAGCGCCACCTACAGCATTCACACAGAAACCACCCCTGGTGGGCGTTTTGGTGTTTTTTTTTGTTTTTTTTCTGTTGTTGTTGTTGCTGTTTTCTTTTACGTGTTGCTGCTTTTTCTTTTTCTTCCTTTTCTTTTCCTTTCTCTCTCCTTTTACATTTTTATTATTAGTAGAAATTTCTTTTTTTTCCTTTCTCTCCTTTCTTATCTCTCCTTGCTACCAACAACCAATTCTATAGTCATGAGAAGACAGAAGAATATGATACAGACAAAGCTTCAGACAAACACCACCCCAGAGAAAGAATCTGAAGAAATGGACATGTACAGTCTTCCAGAAAAAGAATTCAGAATAAAAGTCATAGCCATGCTGACGGATCTACAGAAAAATGTGCAAGAACTGAGGGAGGAAGTGAGGGAAGTGAGGAAAGACAATGCAGAAATGAAACAAGCCATCGACGGGCTCAACAGCAGATTGAATCAGGTTCAAGACACGATCAAGGAATTACAAGACAGGGACCAGGAATACAAAGAAGCTGAGGCAGAGAGAGATAAAAGGATCTCTAAGAATGAAAGAATATTAAGAGAACTGTGTGACCAATCGAAACGGAGCAATATTCGCATTATAGGAGTACCAGAGGAAGAAGAGAGAGAAAAAGGGATAGAAAGTGTCTTTGAAGAAATAATTGCTGAAAACTTCCCCACGCTGGGGAAGGAAATAGTCTCACAGTCCACGGAAGCCCACAGATCTCCCAACACAAGGGACCCAAAGAAGACAACACCAAGACACATAATAATCAAGATGGCAAAGATCAAAGACAAGGACAGACTATTAAAGGCAGCTAGAGAGAGAAAAAAGATCACCTACAAAGGAAAACCCATCAGACTGTCATCAGACTTCTCAACAGAAACCTTACAGGCCAGAAGAGAATGGCATGATATATTTAACGTAATGAAACAGAAGGGCCTCGAACCAAGAATATTGTATCCAGCACGATTATCATTTAAATATGACGGAGGGATTAAACAATTTCAAGACAAAGGAAAGTTGAGAGTTTGCCTCCCATAAACCACCACTACAGGATATCTGAAACGGACTGCTCTAGAGGGAAACACCCCTAAGGCTAAAAAGATGTCACCAGAGAAAATAAAAGCATAGCAAAGAAAGCAGACCATCCAAATACCAACTAAAGGCAAAGAATAAAACACCTAATATATAAAGAAAGGAGGAGGAAGAATAGGAAGGGAGAGATAAAGAAACATCAGACGGCATTCACAATAACTTAACAAGAAAGTTAAGTTAGATTCTCAGATAGTAAAGAAGCAACCCTTGAACCTTTGGTAACCACGAATCTAAAGCCAGCAATGGCAATAAGTACATATCTATCAATAATCACCCTAAATGGAAATGGACTGAATGCACCAATCAAAAGACACAGAGTAACAGAGTGGATAAAAAAGCAAGACCCATCTATATGCTGCTTACAAGAGACTCACCTCAAACCCAAATATATACACAGACTAAAAGTGAAGGGATGGAAAATAATATTTCAAGCAAACAACATAGAGAAAAAAGCAGGTGTTGCAGTACTTGTATCAGATAAAATAGACTTCAAAACGAAGAAAGTAGCAAGAGATAAAGACGGACATTACATAATGATAAAGGGGTCAGTCCAACAAGAAGATATAACCATTATAAATATATATGCACCCAACACAGGAGCATCAGCATATGTGAAACAAATACTAACAGAAGTGAAGGAGGAAATAGACAGCAATGCAATTATTCTAGGAGACTTTAACACGCCACTCACTCCAAAGGACAGATCAACCAGGCAGAGGATAAGTGAAGACACAGAGGCACTGAACAACACACTAGAACAGACGGACCTAACAGATATCTACAGAACTCTGCACCCAAAAGCAGCAGGATACACATTCTTTTCAAGTGCACATGGAACATTTTCCAGAATAGACCACATTCTAGGCCACAAAAAGAACCTCAGTAAATTCAAAAATATTGAAATCTTACCAAACAACTTCTCAGATCACAAAGGTATAAAACTAGAAATAAATTTCAGAAATAAATCAAAAAGGCTCACAAATACATGGAGACTTAACAACATTCTCCTAATGAATCAATGGGTTAACGACCAAATCAAAACAGAAATCAAAGAATATATGGAGACTAATGACAACAACAACATAAAGCCACAACTTCTGTGGGACGCAGCGAAGGCAGTCTTAAGAGGAAAGTACATTGCAATCCAGGCCCATTTAAAGAAGGAAGAACATTCCCAAATGAACAGTCTAAGGACACAATTATTGAAATTGGAAAAAGAAGAACAAATGAGGCCCAAAGTCACCAGAAGGAGAGACATAATAAAGATCAGAGAAGAAATAAATAAAATTGAGAAGAATAAAACAATAGAAAAAAATCAATGAAACCAAAAGCTGGTTCTTTGAAAAAATAAACAAAATAGATAAACCCCTAGCCAGACTCATTAAGAGAAAAAGAGAATCTACACACATAAACAGAATCACAAATGAGAAAGGAAAAATAATGACGGACCCCACAGAAATACAAAGAATTATAAGAGAATATTACGAGCATCTCTATGCCAACAAGCTGCAAAACCTAGAAGAAATGGACAACTTCTTAGAAAAATACAGCCTTCCAAGACTCACCAAGCAGGAAACAGAAAAACTAAACAGACCAATCACCAGCAACGAAATTGAATCGGTAATCAAAAAACTACCCAAGAACAAAATCCCTGGACCTGATGGATTCACTTCTGAATTCTACCAGACATATAGAGAAGAAACAACACCCATTCTCCTTAAAGTTTTTCAAAAAATAGAAGAGGAGGGAATACTTCCAAACTCTTTCTATGAAGCCAGCATCAATCTAATACCAAAACCAGGCAAAGACCTCACAAAAAAGAAAATTACAGACCAATATCCCTGATGAACATAGATGCAAAAATACTCAACAAAATATTAGCAAACCGAATTCAAAAATACATCAAGAGGATCATACACCATGATCAAGTGGGATTCATCCCAGGGATGCAAGGATGGTACAACATTCGAAAATCCATCCACATCATCCACCACATCAACAAAAAGAAGAACAAAAACCACATGATCATCTCCATAGATGCTGAAAAAGCATTTGACAAAATTCAGCATCCATTTTTGATTAAAACTCTCAACAGAATGGGTATAGATGGCAAGTACCTCAACATCATAAAGGCTATATATGACAAACCCACAGCTAACATCATACTTAATAGCGAGAAGCTGAAAGTTTTTCATCTAAGATCGGGAACAAGACAGGGGTGCCCACTCTCTCCACTGTTATTCAACATAGTACTGGAGGTCCTAGCCACGGCAATCAGACAAAACAAAGACATACAAGGCATCCAGATTGGTAAAGAAGTCAAATTGTCACTATTTGCAGATGATATGATACTGTACATAAAAAACCCTAAGACTCCACTCCAAAACTACTAGAACTAATATCTGAATTCAGCAAAGTTGCAGGATACAAAATTAACACACAGAAATCTGTTGCTTTCATATACACTAATGATGAGCTAACAAAAAGAGAAATCAGAAAAACAATTCCATTCACAATTGCACCTAAAAGAATAAAATACCTAGGAATAAACCTAACGAAAGAAGTGAAAGACCTGTACTCTGAAAACTACAAGACACTCCTAGGAGAAATTAAGGAAGACACTAACAAATGGAAATGCATCCCATGCTCTTGGCTAGGAAGAATAAATATTGTCAAAATGGCTATACTACCTAAAGCAATCTACAGATTCAACGCAATCCCTATCAAACTACCAACAGCTTTCTTCAATGAACTGGAACAAATAATTCTAAAATTCATATGGAACCAGAAAAGACCCCGAATAGCCAAAACAATCCTGAGAAGGAGGAATCAAACAGGGGGAATAACGCTCCCTGACTTCAAGTTCTACTACAAAGCCACAGTAATCAAGACAGTTTGGTACTGGCACAAAAACAGACCCACAGACCAGTGGAACAGAATAGAAAATCCAAACATTAACCCAAACACCTACAGTCAATTAATATTTGATAAAGGAGCCCTGGATATACAATGGGGAGATGACAGCCTCTTCATCAGCTGGTGTTGGAAAAACTGGACAGCTACATGTAAGAGAATGAAACTGGTCTACTGTCTAACCCCATACACAAATGTAAACTCAAGGTAGATCAAAGACCTGAATGTAAGTCATGAAACCATAAAACTCTTAGAAAAAAATATAGGCAAAAATCTCCTGGACATAAACATGAGTGACTTCTTCATGAACATATCCACCCGGGCAAGGGAAACAAAAGCAAAAATGAACAAATGGGACTATATCAAGTTGAAAAGCTTCTGTACAGCAAAGGACACCATCGGTAGAACAAAAAGACATCCTACAATATGGGAAAATATATTCATAAATGATGTATCTGATAAGGGGTTGACATCCAAAATATACAAAGAACTCACGCACCTTAACAAACAAAAAGCAAATAACCCAATTAAGAAATGGGCACAGGACATGAATAGACACTTCTCTAAAGAAGAAATTCAGATGGCCAACAGGCA
>JAQQAC010008350.1:98446232-98540590 GCA_029783875.1 Phataginus tricuspis | reverse complement strand
TACTGTACAGCTCAGAGAAGACAAGTAGTGATTCTCATCTCACTACACTGATGGACAGTGACTGTAATAGGGTTGGTGGGGGGGACCTGATGAAGGGGGTAGTTTAATCATCACAATATTGCTCATGTAATTGTAGGTTAATGATACTAAAATAAAATAAATTGTAAAAAAAAAAAAAAAAAGAAGAGCTGGACAGTCAGTAATTTTATTAATCGGGATAGGCTATGTTACTCTGAATCAACAAAATAGACTGAAATTTCAGTGACTTCACACAGTAAAGCCTCACTTCTCACTCATGGGAAGCATGCTGGAGGTTGTGGACTATGCTGCCAACTGGAATATGTGACCTCCCGGATCACCTATGCAGAGAACGGACAAGACACTCTGGCTCTTCACTGCCTTCCCTTTTGGGTCCTCAGACCAATGGCAAGGGAGGCTGGGAAATCCAAGCGCATTCACGCTCTTGAGCAGGTGAGCAGGACACGCTCTGCCGAGGCCGAACCACCCACCAACACATCATCCCTAAATGTGCAGACAGGAAAGGGGGGGCTCAGGGAAGCAAACAGGGGAGGTGCCCAAATCTTACCAGCCCTCCTAGGAAATGGGGATCTAACTCCGGGGCCCACCTCCCAGAGCCGTATTCAGGTGCACAAGGGAAGGTGCTTTGTAAATCAGCCGTATACAAATAAAGTGTTAAATTATCTGTAGGTAGACGTGTGCTCTTTGCCAAACACTTTCTGTAACACATTTATTGTCAATATATTGAATTATTGCTGGGAGAAAATTCCCTTGTCATTTATTTTCTCAAAGATCTTAAAGGGTTGCCGATTGACTGGCTGACTGAAAAGATTCCCTTGAGTGACACAGTGAAAGGACTATGGGTCACTTCTTGTGCTCTCTGCCCCTGATGGGGGTCAAGAGACATGCTCCCATCGTTGGGAAAATGGGCCTGCCTGTTACCATTCTCCCAGTGAGACAGGGACCATGGGCTTAGACAGAGTAGGGTGAGGGCCTCTGGAAAAAGCAAGGCAGGATATTTGCAGTCGGAGCGATGTAACCAAATGCAAGGAAACCCCCTACCAAAACTCTGTGTTAAACATTAAGCTCTAGGGTCATTCTTCACTGAGATCAGTTAATGTTCCCCAGACAAAGAAGAGTAGCACATGTTGTTATTATGCTAATCATTTGTACTCATGTGTAAGACTCACTTTAGCATGCTAAAGGCCCAGGCCTGCGTGCTGTCGTTCCTCTTTCAGATCTGATGGGGTGGTTTTGAAAACTAGGCAACTAATTTAGCATGCAGACCCAGCTGTAAACAACATAGTAAAAGGCAGGAAAGGTTCCACCTTAAAGATAAAATTGCATTTTAACACCCAGGAAGTTTGGGAAGCAGGATTCTTAACTTACTCTTTAGCAAACAGACAATAACTCAGCCCACCTTGGGGGCTGGGCAGGCCACCTTTTGATATGCTCCTAGACCAAGATACCAGTATCCCAGACAGAGATCAGGGCGGGAAATTCCTTGTGTGAAGTTAATTCGGGGTGTTCAGACACCACGTGGCAGGTCCACACCCCTAAACCTTTTTTTCATGTTCTCGAAAAATCCTCATCTGCCTATAAAATCCCCTAGACAATGCACCACACCAGACTCTCTTGTCCCCTCCTGGCATGAGCCAGGAGCTCTGTCCTTTCACTTTATTTCTAAATAAAAGTCTGTACCTTGCTCTCCTACCTTGGGTGTTTGCTAAGCTCATTCTTCGGCTTCATGAACAAGAACCCCGGCATCACCGACACACACAGCTTTCCGAAGCACACACATCTGATAACAGAAATCTCAAACATACTTTCACATCTTCCTAACCCAGTTATTATTTTGCCCCATCTTTATAATTCTTGAAAACTACAAATATTGCTTAGCTCTTTGCATATAGCTATTGCTCAGCTATATAAAAACTATTCATGTTAGTTTTTGACAAACCATTTTTTTCTTTAATGGGAATAAAGGTCTCTAATAAGAAAGTAAGATATATGGATGTCAGACTGTAGAGAAAAAATATTCAACTGAGCACATACCCCTGCTCACTGTGATAGTCCAAGAGTTAGTGGAGGAAGGACACACTGTGTCATAATCAGTTAACTCAAATATGCCTCTAATACTGGTATCAAGTAGTATTTCTGTGGTTCACTGAGACCTAAGCCACTTCCAAACTAGAGTGCTGCCATTTCAACAAGTGGCCTCAACACTCACTACCGATGGTGAAGAGAAAGCCTAGAGAATTTCACACCTGTTTACATGCTTCAACCCAGAAGCCACGCTTGACATTACTGTTTGCAGCCTATTGGCTAGAACTGGTCACATGACCTCAACCTACTAGCAGGGAAGATACTTCTGCTGTACCAGGAAGAGGAAACTTAGAGGGGATTTGGGGACATTGTTTCTGTGTAAATGGGGAAACACAAAAGCCCACTGGAAACTCACAGCCAGAGAATTTAGGTTGATGTGGGAGCTCAGCAGGAAGGGCTCCAGGGAGAAATCACAAAGTAACCATAGAAGATACCTTTCAGTTTATACCCAATGTATCTAGTGTTTATAGAAATAATCATTTACACCTGTCTTTGTCTTAATAAACTATTCTAAGCACAATTTAGCTTTTCTCTGGTGGTTACAAAAGCAGTTTGGTGCAGCAGAATAAAAAAGCGCTGGGTTCCCATTCCCCATCCTGCCAATTAACTGGAAAAACTCAAAGCAAGTCACCATCCTTCTGAGTCTCAATCACCTTCTTCAACTACAAAACGGGAAAAAATACACTTATTCTGGCCAAGACAACGGCTGTTTTGACATCAGATGAGATTGTGTATGAAAGTATTTTGTAATGGGAAAGTGCATTTTTCATGAATTGAGTTTTTTTAACCAATTAGCTTCTTTTTATATAATTCACTGTGTTACAGTTTTGCTTTGAAAGACTGTAAATTAAGCAAGCCAGGTTTTACCTGTGACATCATCTTATAAGCGTTCCTCTTTCTATTTAATGCTTTAGATGCAATCTACATAGCAATGAGATTACAAGAACCCAGTTCCCCTCCTTGGTGTAATAGGAAAAAACAGAACCCTTATGGACCATAATTTGTTGTGCCACTGGCTTATAAACACAGCTAAGGAATACAACGAAGGGTAATTCTCCTTACGTGGCTTTTGGTTTTTTTACTTTCTATCATGGAAAATGTGTACCATTATTGTGGTAAGCAGAAAATGCACCATTCTCCCCAAGATGTGTACATTTAATCACTGGAGCCTGTGATTGCATCAGGCTACATGGCAAAGGGGAAAGCAGGTTGCAGATGGAATTAAGGTTGCTCATCAGCTGACCCTGAGCTGGGGAGATCATCCTGGATTCACCTGGTGAACTCAACGGAATCACAAGGGTCTTTAAAAAGGAGAAAACATTTCTTGGTGGGTGAGATGCCAGTGTGAAAAGGACTCAACCTGCCCTTGAGTGTTTAAAGGTGAAGAGAGTCACAAACCTAGGATAGGCAGTTTCTAGAAGATGAAAAGGCCTAAAAACAGATCCTGCTCTGGCGCTTCCAGAGAGAAAAGCAGTCCTGCCCCACTGGCACCATGATCTCAGCCCAATGAAACCCACTCCTAGAAAACTAACACATGTATGTGTAGAGAAAATGAAAGTTCCTGTGGCCGGGATTCTCACCTGGCCCTGGCCAGGTTGCTCACTACACATGTGTGGGCAATACATTATTATTGACTCTATATAAAGAGCTCTTCCCGTGCTCTATGCTGCAGGAGAGCAGAGGCTAGAGTGATGGCAGCACTGAGGACAAAGACTGAGACAGCTGTGGGGCAGAGAGGGTCAGAGGCAAAGATTGGCTTGCTGCATGCAGACTTGCTCTGAGTGGATGGGATTCTAGCATTTGACCTGCCACCATGGTGATAAAGTTGGGTGTAAACTGTTGCACCCCAAGAACGTTCCACTGTCAGTTTTCGGTCTCACCAAATCAAGGGTGAACTTGCTCAGGGCTGAAACCCACTGGTGAGACAGCATGAAAGTAGGGAGAATCATGTGACAACCCCCTCCGTTCACCCATTAGCCAATTCCAACAAATATCAACTCATCTTGTTGCACTGACATACCAACCCAATCACACCAAATGATTTTGAAGCAAATCCTAGCCATTTTATCCTCCAATCCTTCAATATTCTAGTATATTCCTTGTCTGTAGAAAACAAGGACTCTTCTTTTAAACATAACCATAATACAACCATCACAGCTAAAATGTAATGATAATTCCACAATGTCATCAAACATCCAATATGGGTTCGCATTTCCCCAGTTGTCTCAGAAATGTTTGATTAGAGTTTACGTGCTTGAATCAAAAGACAAAACACAGCCATCAATTGCAACTGGTCAAAATGCTGCTTCATTCTGTCTTAATCCACACCATCCTTCTCACCCCACCCTACCATGACCTTATTTCTCCTTACAATGTATTTGTGGAAGAAACTGAGATGTGTGTCTTGTAGCTTCCCACCATTTGGGAAACTACACTGTGTTTCCCACCAACTGTGTGCCTGTGTCATTAGTCAAGAGGTTCTTCTGTCCCCTGTGTGTCCTGCCCACTCTCAAGAGATTTGATCTGATTCACGATATTTTGGTTGTTTTTTTGCAAATGTGAGTAATCGAAATGACTGGAGTCGTTTTAAAATGGAGTTGGAGAGGCCATTGTAGACAGACTGTCTTCTCCACCTTTCTTTGAACTGAGCCAAAAACCTTTGGAGCGGGCAGAAGCACTTTCTACAAGCAACTGTTCATAACGCCAACAGGACGACAGGCGTCCTCATCATAAGACTCAGTATCTTCCCTCCCAACCTCCAATCCTTCTGTGTTCTCTATCCTAGACAGTAGAACCACTTTCTACCAGGTCACCAAGCCTGAAACCCTTGGTGTCATCTTCTTCTTCTTCTCTGATACCCCATACTGAAATAATCGCCAAGTTCTGCACACCTCATTCCCTAAATTTCCCCATGGAAGTATCTCCTCTTGCATAGATGACTACCATGGATCTCCCTGCTTCCACTTTACCTGCCTTTAACCCGGCCTGTATAGAAAAGCCAGACAAAGAACTGTTTTAGCTTTTTTAAAATGAACAAACACGAATGGATACACTACCCGGAGTTTGCATATTTATTTGCTTTAGACCTTTTCCTCTTCCTTCCCCTGCCCCTTGCATCTCAGATGCTCCCCTCTCCATCCAGGGGTGCTGCTATTTTTCAAAATTTTCTCAAGCATTCTTGGCCCTTTACTTTTCCATATTATTTTTAAGATCAGTTTTTTTAAGTTATGTTAAAACAGTTGTGAGGCTTTTGTTGGACTTATGTAGATGAATTTTGGGAGAAATGACATCCTACAACACTGGGTTTTTCCAAACATGAACATATGTCTCTCCATTTATTTAGTTCTCATTTTGTTCTTCAATTAAGATATATAATTTTCTTCCTAAAGCTCTTACATATTTTTGTTAAACTGTTCTTCCATAGCTTGTGGATTTTGCTGCTTTTGCTAAAGGAATTCTTTAAATCATTATCTTTTAAAAATTTATTTTGAAATTGTTATGTACTAATGAGTTGCAAAAATAACACAGAGGTATTATTACTTTTTAAGTGGTTGCTGTTGTTATGTTACTGACTTACCTATATGATCTTACATCCAGCAACCTTGGTGAGCTATGTATGGCTTGACTAGTGTTTCTGACTGTTCATCCTCAGACACTCAATTGTATCATCTGTAAGTAACACATGGGTTTTTTTCCACTAGTCCTTTTATCTCTTTAACACTTGTTTATTGCACTTTCTAGATCCTCCAGTATAATGCTGAATAGAAAGAATGAAAGCAAGACTCCTTGGCTTGTTTCTTACTTTAAAGCAGAGTTTCTCAATCTCAGCACTACTGACAGTACGTAGGAGGTTTAGCAGCCTCCACCCACTAGAGGCTAGAGGCCATAGCACAGAATCTGCCCCCTATGGGTTGTGACCATGAAAAATCTCTCCAGGCACTGCAAACACCTGCTAGAAAGTGCTACTGCCTGTGATTCAGAGACACTGCTTTAAAAGGTCGTACTTCTAACACCATGAAGTTTGATTTTTGCCATAAGCTTTATGTAGTTACCAATTACCATTATGATTACAAACGACAGCAACTGACTCAGGCCAAACTCACAAAAACAACAACAAAGAGATGTCAAGATTTCTAAAAAAAAATTAAAGTAGGCTTGCAAAATAGACATGAACCAAGGGAGCATATGTGGGAACCCAGGACCCAGGGGACATGCCAAGAACAGCCTGTGAGGGTACCACCCCGATGCCTCTGCCCCTGCCTTCAGGGACAACCCCGTTTCAGACCAGCTTCCTTAGGGAAGCCATTCCCATCAGGGTCACTACCAGAGCACCTGCTTAGCTAGGCCAAAGTCACAGAGTGGCTTCAGGTGAGGAAATAGAGACAGAATCTGGCCTTTCGGGCTTCAAGGTGGAACTAGACTCTCACTAAGACCCACAGAAAGGTGGATTTCCCAAATGCAGGAAGGAGATGCATATGCTAGGCAGCCTAAAAATATACACAAATATCAGGCTGTAAAAGATAACCATATGCACTACAAGTCTTTATCAGGTTAAGGAAATACCTTTCAAATCCTAATTTGCTTGCTATTTTTTGTTTTTGGGGGTGGGGGTTTGGCATGAGGGGTGTCTTGCCCATGGGTTTCAACCCTGGACAAATTCATTGTGGATTCAGTGAGACTGAGGAATGACAATGGAATGCTCTTGGGGCGAAGGGGTTTATTACCTGGCTTGTTCTCCCGGCGATAGGTCAAGCACTAGAATTTCATCGGCACCTGCGGTTCAGGTGAGGATCCTGGCCATAGGAACCTTCACCTTATCCACAAGGGGGTATGATAGTTAATTTGATATGTCAACTTAAGTAAGTTAGTTAAACCCCAATTACTCAGTCAAACACTAACAGAGGTGTGGCTGTGGAGATATTCTGTAGAGGTGGTTAACATCTACAATCAGTTGACTTTAAGTAAAGCAGATCACCCTCCATAATGTAGGCAGGTCTCACCCAATCAGCTGAAGGCCTTAAGAGCAAAACAGGTTTCCCAGGGAAGAGGAACGTCTGCCTCAAGACCAAAACACCAGCTCCCACTGAGAATTCCCAGCCTGTTAGATTTCTGCCCTGCAGATTTCTGACTTGTCAGCCCCCATAATCATGTAGGCCAATGCTTGAAATAAATTTGTGTGTGTATGTGTGTGTGTTTGTGTTCTGTTAATTATAGATTTGAGTGGAACTATATACTGGCTCTGTTCCTTTGGCAAACCCTGACTGATACAAAAGGTGTTTAATTTTATTAAATGCTTTATCTGCATTTAATGAGAGAATCTTCTGTTTTTCTCCTTTGGGGTAGAACATCTAGTTCTTCCCTACAATCTGTTCTCTTTTTTCTTTCATAGCAATCAAGTTTCAGGGAACACATGGTCACTCAATACTTTCCCAAAGACCCTTGCAGCTAGATATGGCCACATGACAAAGTTCTGGCTAATAAGCTCTACCTTGAACTGTATGCAGTTTCCATGCCTTGCCCTTCCAGCTATGAGGTGCGATAGAGGAGGATGTACATTTGCTTGCCCATTTCTTCCTTCTTGCTAGCTGGACTCTACGGTGAAGGCTGGAGCTAGAGCAGCCACCTGAACACCAAGAGGGAAGCCATGTGTTGAAGAGGGCAAGGCAACGACTGAGTCTGGATCACTCTGGATCATGAAGCACCATACCAGCCTTGGACCATCTGCCCAGAGTTTTGTGTGAGAAACCAAATCCTATCTTGTTAAAGTTGCTATTGTTTTAGATCTCTCCATTCCAGGAGCCAAACTTACATCCTGATACATCCTGTGAATATAAACTATACTAACAGAATTTCTAATATTAAACAGTATTCTCATATATTTTAATGAACTGCAACTTTCGTTTCAGTAGTGGGCTATTTATGATTTTTACATCTATTTTTCTAAGCGAAATTGGTCTATAATTTTCCTTTCTTTTACTGTGACTGTCAAGTTTTAGTATTGAGGTTACAGTAGCCTCATAATGTTCCTTGGAAAATGATGTTCTTTTTTCTATTTTGTGGAATAATTTGTATACAGTAGGAGTTATTGAATCTTGGAAAATTAAATATTTCCCATAAGTGCTTGAGCTGGTAGCCTTTTTATTGACCACTGATCCAATTTTTATAATTGAGTCATATGGTTATATACTGATGTAGTTGTATTTCACCTTGGGCCAATTTTGGTAATTGTTTTCCTAGAAAACTGCTTCAATTCTAGATGTTTTCAAACATTTTAGCTTACACTTTCTTTTACAATTTTACACTTTCTACTCAAACTATAATGGGATTTCCTCTTTAAAATTCCTAATAGTGTCTGTTGTTTCTCTTCCTTTTTCTTATTATTCATATCAAAAATATGCCTCTTTATAAAAGTGCTTTCAGAGACCAGTTTTGGCGTTTCTTATTCTCTAATTGTTTTGTGTTTATTTGTTTAATTCAATTTTATTAATTTTTGCTCTTCTGTTTTCTTATTACTATGTTTTTTGCAATTATTCTATTGTTATTTTTGCACTGAGTACTTAGATCATTTTTAATCCTTCTTTTTAAGTATATGTTTCTAGCAATACAATTTTCCTACCCCGTACCACTTGTAGTCCAGCTAGCCTCCACTACCCCCTAGGGTCCTTCGAGCAAACTATTGAAAGGTGCTGCCTCTGAGTGGGCTCAGCTTTCTGTACGCACAGCTTGGAAAGTGGCTGGTGCTTTTGCCTGGAATAGGGCAGTTTGCTCTTTCTCTGGGAAAATGCCGTTCAGCACCATGGGGCATCCATAGCGACTGAACTTCATTGCCCCAAGCCCTGATCGGGCTCCCTTGTGCTCTGAATAAACTGCACAGCTGTGTGTTGCAGCCCTGGTCATATCCCAACAGTTTTAATAGGTAAATAAATTTGTATTCAATCCTATGTATTTGTGTGACATCCATTTTGGCCTCTTGGACACATGAATTCTTTACAGATACGTTTTTCAGTTTCCATCTGCATGATAGTGAGGGAGAAAGAGTGGGTTCAGGTTTGTTGTTTGTTTTGGTTTGGTTTTTGGTGTTTGACATTTTTCTTTTAATATTGCGCTGTCGTCAGAAAATGTGGCCTGTATGATGATCATTTTTTTAGTATTCATTAAGATTTATTCCACGACCTAAGACAGGTTAGTATTTATCAGTGTTCCTTCTGTGCTGACAGAAAAAAGAAAGAGAGACTTATTTCTTCCTTTGTATGGGAACGGACTCACAGATATGTCAATTAGCATGGGTTACCAAATGGATTCACTTTTCTGGGTTCAATTTTCTTTTTCCTACAGTCCACCTTGAAGGGAGTTTTTTTCTTTACATATGTTAGTAGTAAAATCTCAGTTTTTGACAGAAAATTGCTTTATTTCACATTATATGTTAAAAAACATCTTCATTTACTTTTACACTTAATGGATAATTTGGTTAAGGAAAAAGTCTAGGTTGGAAATAATAGTCCTTAGGAGAAAATTTCTCTCTGAGCTACTGGTTCTGATGTTGATAAATCCAGCAAAATTCTGAAACCTGTTATTTTTCTCTCCAAAGCCTTCGGGATCTTCTCTTTATCACAAGTGTCACAAAATGTCCTCACGGTTGGTGTGACTCTGTTGTTATCCAGTGTGCTTTGACTGGCCCATAAAATTTGGGAATTTATGTCCTTAAATTCTGGGAAATGTTCTTGAGTAATCTCTTTACTGGTATCTCCCCTTTCATTTTCCCCATTTTTCCATTTCTTTCTTTCTGGACTTTCTGTTTTAGGACGTGAGCTGTCCTCTAATTTATGGTCTTTTCTTTCCTACTCCATCTTTATCCTGTTTCTTCATTTACTAGGAGATTTCCTCAAATTTATCTTCCAACTCCTATTGAGAGTTTTCCTCTTCTGTTGTCCTGTTGTTAATTTAAAAAAATACTTTTTGGTTCTCTAAACATTTATGTCTTATCCTTCTTTGGCTCTTGTCATATCTCTGAGAATATGAATGACGGTTTTTGAACATTGCCTCTCCTCCATTCTCTCTCAGTCCTCCTGAAATTCCTGCTAGATATATTTGGACTTCTACAACATATTAACTTCATCTTTCTCAGAGAAAGTCTAATTGTTTCTAACTTGGAGTGAGCATTCGTTTTCCATTGCTGTGTAACAAATTACCACAGACTCTTCATTACTTAAGGTTCTGCAGGTGGGACGTCTGAACGTGCTGGGCAGGGCTCTGTCCTTAAGGTTACTATCTAACTACATCTGCAGAATCTTTTTTGCCATATTACGTAACACAATCACAGCTGTGATGTCTCGTCATATTCATAGTCACGGGAATTAGAGCAGGAGGCCTTGGGGGACCGTTTCAGAATTTTGGCCTCTGACACATCTTGGGAAGCCTTTCATCACCTGCCTCTGAATTATCCAGTCTTGTCTCAGTCTGCTCAGCTGCTATAGATACCACTGCCTGGGTGACTTAAATAATATAAATTGATCTTTCAGAGCTCGAGATGCTGGAAGTCCAAGACCACAGTGGCTGACTCAGCTCCCGGTCAGAGCTCTCTTCCTGGCTGTCGGACATCTTCCTGGCCTTGCTGCTGTGCACTCATGTGGCAGACAGAGAGGTCATCTCCCTCATGTCTCTTCTT
Organism: Phataginus tricuspis; assembly: GCA_029783875.1. Classification (NCBI taxonomy): domain Eukaryota; kingdom Metazoa; phylum Chordata; class Mammalia; order Pholidota; family Manidae; genus Phataginus; species Phataginus tricuspis. The sequence goes on along the minus strand of JAQQAC010008350.1, from coordinate 98,529,801 downwards.
ATAAAGGCACTGATCCCATTGTTGAGGGATCCACCCTCAAAACCTAATCACCTCCCAAAGGTCCCACCAGCAAATATCATCACACTGGGGCTTAGGGCTTCAGCATATGAAGTTGAGGGAGCCCAGACATTCAGCCCACAGCAGGTCTTATCTCCTGGTCCTACCCCTTTGGACTCTGCTGTCATATTGAACAGCATCTCCTTCCCAAACTCACCTTGTTCCTGTCACATCCAACCTTCCACATACGATCTTTTCTCCCTGAAACCCCCTGCCCCTCCTACATGGCTAGGTCTTACACAGATTCCAGATTAGAATTCACTTTCTCTGGAGAGCTTTCCTGGTCCTCACGGATGTGTTAAGTACCCTCTCTGTGTGCATCCATTGCACTAGCATGAAATTTATCAAAGCCCTTACCACACCACATGTGGAAGCCTGCTTACAAACCATTTTCTTAATAGAAAATAAGTTCCCTAAGGGTAAGAACTGCACACAGTATGTGTTCAACAAAAATTTGATGGATGAATGTGTAGTAATCATCAGTCAGTAAAGCATTGGAAATCTGAGCATATCATTACACTATGCCTTCTTGAAGATGTGCAACTTTGGCTTTAACTTGACTTCTAAGCCTCAATGCACTGGAGTTGGAGTTAGAACTCCAGAGCCAGGTTCTGGCTACACATTGTTATGAACTGAATGTTAATAGGCCTGTTCCCCTCATCAGATTCTTATGTTGAAGTCCTAACCTCCAATGTGATGATATTTGGGGAGGCAATTAAGTTTAAATGAGGTCATAAGGATGGAGTCCTGATGACAAAGTTAGAGTCCTTATAAGAAAAGGCATAAGACAGATGACATGATACTGTACATAAAAAAACCTAAAGACTCCACTCCAAAACTACTAGAACTAATATCTGAATTCAGCAAAGTTGCAGGATACAAAATTAACACACAGAAATCTGTTGCTTTCCTATACACTAACGATGAACTAACAGAAAGAGAAATCAGAAAAACAATTCCATTCACAATTGCATCAAAAAGAATAAAATACCTAGGAATAAACCTAACGAAGGAAGTGAAAGACCTGTACTCTGAAAACTACAAGACACTCCTAGGAGAAATTAAAGAGGACACTAACAAATGGAAATGCATCCCATGCTCTTGGCTAGGAAGAATAAATATTGTCAAAATGGCTATACTACCTAAAGCAATCTACAGATTCAATGCAATCCCTATCAAACTACCAACAGGTTTCTTCAATGAACTGGAACAAATAATTCTAAAATACATATGGAACCATAAAAGACCCCGAATAGCCAAAGCAATCCTGAGAAGGAGGAATCAAACAGGGGGAATTACGCTCCCTGACTTCAAGCTCTACTACAAAGCCACAGTAATCAAGACAATTTGGTATTGGCACAACAACAGACCCACAGACCAGTGGAACAAAATAGAAAATCCAAACATTAACCCAAACACCTACAGTCAATTAATATTTGATAAAGGAGCCTTGGATATACAATGGGGAGATGACAGCCTCTTCAGCAGCTGGTGTTGGAAAAACTGGACAGCTACATGTAAGAGAATGAAACTGGACTACTGTCTAACCCCATACACAAATGTAAACTCAAGGTGGATCAAAGACCTGAATGTAAGTCATGAAACCATAAAACTCTTAGGAAAAAACATAGGCAAAAATTTCTTGGACATAAACATGAGCGACTTCTTCATGAACATATCTCCCCAGGCAAGGGAAACAAAAGCAAAAATGAACAAGTGAGACTATATCAAGTTGAAAAGCTTCTGTACAGCAAAGGACACCATCAGTAGAACAAAAAGACATCCTACAGTATGGGAGAATATATTCATAAATGACATATCCGATAAGGGGTTGACATCCAAAATATATAAAGAACTCACGCACCTTAACAAACAAAAAGCAAATAATCCAATTAAGAAATGGGCACAGGACATGAATAGACACTTCTCCAAAGAAGAAATTCAGATGGCCAACAGGCACATGAAAAGATGCTCCACATCGCTAATCATCAGAGAAATGCAGATTCAAACCACAATGAGATATCATCTCACACCAGTGAGGATGGCCAACATCCAAAACACAAACAACAACAAATGTTGGCGAGGATGTGGAGAAAACGGAACCCTCCTACACTGCTGGTGGGAATGCAAATTAGTTCAACCATTGTGGAAAGCAGTATGGACGTTCCTCAAAAAACTCAAAATAGAAATACCATTTGACCCAGGAATCCCACTCCTAGAAAGTTATCCTAAGAATGCAGCAGCCCAGTTTCAAAAAGACAGATGCACCCCTATGTTTATCGCAGAGTATTTACAATAGCCAAGAAATGGAAGCAACCTAAGTGTCCATCAGTAGATGAATGAATAAAGAAGATGTAGTACATATACACAATGGAATATTATTCACCCATAAGAAGAAACAAATCCTACCATTTGCAACATGGATGGAGCTAGAGGGTATTATGCTCAGTGAAATAAGCCAAGCCGAAAAAGACAAGTATCAAATGATTTCACTCATATGTGTAGTATAAAAACAAAGAAAAAAACTGAAGGAACAGAACAGCAGCAGACTCACAGAACCCAAGAACGGACTAATAGTTACCAAAGGGAAAGGGACTGGGGAAGATGGGTGGGAAGGGAGGGACAAGGGGGAAAAAGGGGCATTATGATTAGCAGACGTAATGTTGGGGGGTCACGGGGAGGGCTGTACAACTCAGAGAAGACAAGTAGTGATTCTATAGCATCTCACTATGCTGATGGACAGTGACTGTAATGGGGTTGGTGGGGGGAACCTGATGAAGGGGGTAGTTTAATCACCATAATATTGCACATGTAATTGTAGATTAATGATACCAAAATAAATCATAAAAAAAGAAAAAGAAAAAAGAAAGAAAAGGCACTAGAGCAATGAGTTCTCTCTGCTACCATGTAAGGACACAACCAGGAAATGTGCCTCCCTGGGAACTGAATTGGCCAGCGCCTTGCTCTCGGTCTTCCCAGCCAGCATAACTGTAAGGAATAAGTTTCTGTTGTTTAACTCCCTCCCCGCCCCATCTATGTATTTCTGTTACAGAACCCTGAGCCCTCAAAGACAGACTTGGGAAAGTCATTTAAACATTCTGATCCTCTTAATGGGATGATTTCACCTTTGAGGTCTTTGCTTACATGCTGCAGGGTGAGCAAATACTACAGAAGGGTTCTTCAAATATACCTTAATGTCTTTTTTTTTAACATGCAAAAACAAAAAAAAGGTTATTAATGTGCATCATATATAACATGGGAGCACTCAGCAATGAGTAACTCGAAGGGGCTTCATACAGCATCTTAACAAAAGAAATATAAATTTTTAGAGAAGTAGCAAGAAAAGGAAGAGAACTTTGAGCTTCTAGCAGGGCTAATTGTAGGAAGGCAAATATAGGAGAAACTAATAGTAGGTAAGGGATAGTTTTAGTCAGGTTTATATAGAGTCTTCTGGTGCTGTCTCGGGACTGATAAGGTCTAGAGGTATCTCCAGTGATTAACACTGTCTTTCCTAATAGAAACAGGAGAAGAGACACCTTTACACATTTAGGTCTTGCGTTTAGGCAAATAGTGGAGAGGACACAAAGCTTTTATTATATCTGCTTATAATTAATCACCTTAAGCTCAAAATAATCCTTCTACCAAAGTAACATATTTTGAGATGACGTATTCTGCTACCTGTCATTCATGTGTGTGTGTGCACAGAGACAGACATATCAAATATGGCTAAAAGTTGACAGATGTAGATGAAAGATAAATGGTTGCTTACTGAATTATTCCTTTTTACTTTTCTATAGGTTTGAAATTTTTCAAAATAAAAAGATTGGGGGAAAATTATATCATGGTCATTTGGATTTATCCCAGAAATAAAAATATAGTTCAGCTTTAGAAAACTATCAATATGATTCTCAAAACCCAGAGATTAATGAAGAAAAATAATGATTTTAACACATACAGCAAAAGCATATAATAAATTCAAACCCATTATGATTTTTTAAAAGCCCTTAAGAAGTTGGGATTAGAGGAAAACATTCTTCACTTAATTTTTAAAAATCCATCAAAAATCTATAGCCATCATCATTTTGAATGATGAAATTACCGTTAAGTTCAAGACTGAAGTTTCTAGAAAATTAAACAATGAGAATATATATATTTTCTTGAAAGGAAGAAATAAAGTTGTCATCTGACACAGAAAACATGATTTTCTACATAGAAAACCCAATAGACACATCAGTTTCTGGCCATTTGGTGTGCTACAATAACTGGAAATACTCTCTTCTTTAAAATGTACTAGAAATTCTGGGGCATATAATAAATATCTCTCAAGGTAAATTTCCAAGGATCAAAACAAAGAGGATACTTATAAACAAGCATCAAGCAGAAGCTGATGCTGTGTGGAGTGGGGGTCATTCCCCAGTTATCAAGGGACTTGGGTTCTAACAGCAGTGTAGGGAAAGGATTTGAGGCCTTAAGCTCACATGAGGCAAGGACTTAGAACTGATAACTTTTACATGAAACTAGAGCTCCTGATAGGCTGTACCCTCCACAAAAGTGTAGATTAGAAGGCCGTCAAACACCAGGGAGATGACAAGGTCTATTGTCTGTCTATGGAATTAATTCTCTCCAGAGATCTCAGTCCTGTGTTCACACAAATTTCAGGTGTGAATTTATACTATCCATGTCATCTCACACCCAAGAGTGAGAAATAAACATAAAAATTGTTCCAAGTTAACTAAAAATAGAAATAGCATTTGACCCAGGAATTCCACTCCTAGGAATTTACCTTAAGAATGTAGGATCCCAGTTTGAAAAAGACAGATGCACCCCTATGTTTATCGCAGCACTATTTACAATAGCCAAGAAATGGAAGCAACCTAAGTGTCCATCAGTAGATGAATGGATAAAGAAGATGTGGTACATACACACAATGGAATATTATTCAGCCATAAGAAGAAAACAAATCCTACCATTTGCAGCAACATGGATGGAGCCAGAGGGTATTATGCTCAGTGAAATAAGCCAGGTGGAGAAAGACAAGTATCAGATGATTTCACTCATATGTGGAGTATAAGAACAAAGAAAAAAACTGAAGGAACAAAACAGCAGCAGACTCACAGAACCCAAGAAAGGACTAATAGTTACCAAAGGGAAAGGGACTGGGGAGGATGGGTGGGAAGGGAGGGATAAGGGGAATAAAGGGCATAATGATTAGCACACATAACATGGGGGGGGGCACGGGGAAGGCAGTATAGCACAGAGAAGACAAGTAGTGACTCTATAGCATCTTACTACACTGATGGACAGTGACTGTAATGGGGTATGTGGTGGGACTTGATCATGAGGGGAATCTAGTAACCACAATGTTGCTCGCATGATTTTATATTAATGATACCAAAATAAAAAACATTGTCCCAAGTTGTTCAGAGTCCTTACATAAGGAAATTTACATATTCTCTGAAAGAAATTACCTTCTTCAGAATGCACAGGGTCCCACAAATCATGCCCCCAAATGAGCTCACAAAGAGGGAATTCTTTGCAAGCAGAAGCCAGGAGGCACAACTATAAACAAACCTTATGCCCCAAGAACTTGAGATAAAGTTTCAAATATTAAAATGATTAAATACTTATAGAAGGAATTTAAATTGATTTTAAAAACTAAAATCTCAGTTGACAAGCTAAATAGTAATTACCACCACTAAAGAGATCATTAATAAAATGCAAGGTTGAACTCAAGAAATTAACCCAAATTCATCAAAAGAATTGAATAGTTAGAAGGTATGAAAGAGAAGTAACAAGACAGAAAAGATAGAATAAGATGCAACATACACCTCTTTCATTTAAACATTCTTTCAGAGGGGAGATTAGAGAGATTGGGAAAAGTTCAGAATTTTCCAGAATTGATACACGATATATATCACCAGAATTAGGAAACTTTGTTTATTTTTATTCCAAGGCAAGAAAAATAAAAAGAAACCCACAACTAGCAAAATGAATATGTAGAATGCCAAAAGCTTTAGGAAGTTTACTTTTCAAGAAAGAAATATTGTCTACCATAGAATGAGCTAGACTAACTATAGATATATCAATGTCAACAATTGAAAACAGGAAAAGTGTGAATTATAACTTCAGATCATTGAAAGAAAATAACTGTATTTAAGATAAAATATTTTGTTAAAAAATATAATTTTTAAAAGAAGAAACCTTTTAACAAAGTATTAAGTACCTAGAAATAAATCCAATAAACTAGATTCAGAGGTGGGGAGTCTAAATCATAAAGATAGCAATTCTCAGCAAATTAATCTCTAAATTCAATGGAATTCAAATAACAATCTATTTTTTTCACAGCATTTGGCAGAGTGATTCTAAAATTTATACAGAAAAGGTAAGTTCCAAATTTTATAAATGAGATAATTTGTATATAATAATGGAGGGCTTTTCCTACTAGATACCAAACTTATAACACTCTAGTAATTAAGACAGTGGAAACTGGCACATGGAAAAGCAAGCAAAGGGAACAGAACAGCAAGCACCCCCCCCAAATCCATGTACATACAGAAACAATAGAAGAGAGTTATTGTATTATATATTTTTGAAGAAAAGATGAACTATTGGTAATACACATTGAAGAAAAAAATGAAATTCTATCCCTCCTTCCACCAGTTAACAAAATAAATTTCAGGTTTATTAAAATCCTAAGTTGAAAACCTATCTTTAAAATTGTTGCAGGTAAAAAATATACAAATACGAGAATACCTCAATGCTAGTAGAGCAGATGTCTTAGTTACCTGGGGCTCCTATAACAGAATATCATAAACTGGCTGACTTAAACAACAAACATTTATTTCTCACAGTTCTGGAGGCTGAAAGTCTGAAATCAGGTGCCAGCATGGTGGGGTTCTTGGTGAAAGTCCTTGTCCTGGTTTTCAGATGTTGCCTTCTTATTTTATCCTCACATATAACTTAATGTCTTAAGTGCTATGATTTATGTAGCATTTAAAATCCAAAAAGAGCTAAAATTATAAAGAAATTATTAAAAAGTCCTTGTTTTTCTGGTGTTTTCTCTTGCACACAAGTCAGATCTAGTTCGGTTTCATCTCCTCTACAGTCAGGAAGTTGGACCCGTTATCTCCTGTCTGATATTCTGGCTTCTTGCCTGCAATGAGCAAGCATTACTAAAGCATTGACGCTAAACGCAGTAATAAAAATATTATCTTAATTTAGTGCAGCCAGGTTCTCATCACTGACGAGGAATCTAATTGTTGAGTTCCAATCTCCATCTCTACTGACAAAGGACAGTGTCCCCTAAAAGCCTTCAAGGGCCACAGTGCTGTCCAAACAATGAGACTAAAGAGAAGCACCTGTCATCCCAGAGTCGGGGTGGCTGCAGATGCCCGATGAGAAGGTTTTGTCATGGTTCACAACACTGACCATAAGCCTGAACATGCAGACTGGAGTCACAGCAAACTATAAAGACAGTTGTGGGCGTGTTACCTTTCTTGAACCAACCTTGAATTTGGACTTCTAGTTTCCAGTATTATGAGCAAATAAATTTCTGTTGTTTAAGCCATACATTGTGTAGTATTTTGTTATGGAAGCCCTAGCATACTAATACACATGGGAAGAGGTCATTTGACCTAGGGCAAGTGTCAATGGAGAGGAAGTGAAGATGTCCAAGGTCTGAGCTCTGGAGTGCTCCAAAATGCTGGTCGGCAAGGTTGGGAAAAGGCTGTGGCACCAGTCAACACGACCAAGAATGAGGCCAGGAGGTGAGCTGCAAGGAGATGCAGCAGGATGTGGGGGCCTGAGGCCGGCACTGGGGGACCTGAGGGCGGAGGAAAGGCCCAGGCCTGTCAGACGGTGCTGAGGGCACTAGCAAGACGCGGCTGTGAGCCAGGAGAGCGCCCCCAGCTGGTTAGGTGCAGGGACAAAGGAAGGCACAAATGGGAGCTGAGGGTGGATGGTGGCAGCAAGGCTGTTGTTTGAAGAGTGTTCAGAATTAAGGTAAAATAAAGAAAAGGGCAGTACTGGAAAAGGAGGGAGGTCTAGAAAGCTGTCTTTGAGTGGGAAGTGGAAGCATGTTTGTGTGCTATGGGAATGTTCTAGAAAGAAGGGAGTTGAAGAGGCAGGGATGAGGAGAGAACAGTGGGCGAGGAGTCTGAAGGGAAGTGGGAACCGTGGGGGTGGCAGGACAGGACTTTGAAGGGGACACAGACCGCCCCTCCTGTCTGTGAGGAGAGGGAAGAGCGGGTCATTCATCCTTTGAACACAGTCCCTCCTCTACCACCTCCAGGCGTCCCAGGCTCCCCGACACACAGACCCGCACCCCCTCCTGTCCCCTGCTACTTCTGTTTTGTTTCTGAGATGGGCTGGGGACAAATCCTGCAAGAAGTGTGGGTGGACAGTGATTTCCAAGTCTTTGGTAGCACAAGAACGGGGGACAAATACATACTAAAATCAAAGAAAAACACATCTGCTTCAGTCATTTTATTTCCATTTAAATGACACTTGGAGAGATCAGGAACCCTATCTGTACCTCAGAGATAGGTGAACCATGAAGATTCCAAAGGTACAATAATGTCAGTTCACAAGGCTTGATTTCTTAAACGTACATGATAGCTTTTAGAAAATATAAATATACCTGAGACAAAGAAAAGTCCAACAGATGGGCTTACAATTCCCAACAGGACCCCTCACTCCGGATCCCTCTCCTCACCTAGATTCTGACCCCTAAAGACCCTCCCAGAGCTACAGCCCCATTTCTTTGCTTCCAAAATTCAAAGGAAACAAGAAATTCCCATCGCTTACAAGGATGGGCATGTCAAGGTTGTTCAGCATATTTCCCCAAATACATAAAGTCAAATTTTAAAAATATTTCCCAAATGCAAAATAAACATAGAAAACATCAAAAGTGAAAGAAAAGAAGATTGTCCAGTTAAGACTTTACATTGCTAACCTCTCAGGAAGAGCATAAGTTTATCACATCTATCTACAGCTAAGAACTAACCAAGTTAAGCGCATTATGCCATTTCAATAATTCAATTTTTACTAAAGATAAGTACTATTATTAATAAATCATAAATACATATGCCCACTCCCAAAATATGACATTGGTCTAGTAGCTGTCCCTAAAATACGGGGACATAATATCTTCAAATATCACTCAATAACATACACATTTACTTTGATTTCTTGTCTTCTAGGAAAAACAAAACTCAACCACAAAGTCTTCTTAGTTGGCATTAAGTAATTTCCAGTCACACTGAATATCTGTTGATGTCTTATTTGACCGATTCTCTCCCCATCTGATATTTTCCAAAGCAGAATTTAACAAAGGGTATCATTACTTCTTTGGTTTACCCCTTTGTTTGGGGACTAAAGGACTGAACCCCTGAGACCAAGGACCTTGCATTGACTTCCCAGGACAATGTGCATGGCAGGAGCTCTGGGCCAATTGTGTAAATGCCACCCAGGCCATCTAACTCTGCATGCACTGGGCACTGGTTTCTTAAGTCAGGGAACCAAAGTAGTAGAGCAAATGGGCAACGCAAAACAGTAGGATGCCAAAAAGTATACTGGGCTATGGAGTTAACTTTCCTACTTATAATTAAGCTCGTTATGTCCATATGGAAGGAATTCTTTTTTTAATTAATTAAGAACTGATTTTTTGTTTGTTAATCTTCTGACTGGCAAGAGCTGGGATGCATCCCACTTCCTCATCCCATGCGCTCATCCATCCCTTCCTGGCTCTTTGCCCCACACTGGGAATTGGCGGCTTCACCACCCAGTTGCAGGGCTATCCTGAGAGTAAGAGGTCCCTTCCTGGGAGTCATACTTGAAAAGCTGGAGAATAGGAGGAACTTATGCTTCTAAGTTCCTAGTGGCCTACAAATCCTTCCGTCTATATTCAAAACAGAGAATGTAAGCCTATTTCATATTCCAGAGACTATTTGAGTTTCCTAACATTCACATACAGATTTTTGAATCATGTGGAACCAAACAGAAATAAAAATAAGTGGCAATAACAATCAATAAAAGAGGCTTCAAGAATTGGTGTTTGAAGGGACCTTACAGGTCACTTAATCCTCTACTCTAGCTCAGCATTCTGCCTGAAGACCTCCTTTGTGAAACTGCCTTACAACCCAATAGGTAATTATTGGTATCTCTTCTCCACCAGATACCATGCCAGGGGCCTGGACAGGGAGAAGAGTCAGCCTAGAGAAGTTTTACCACCTCCTGGAAAATTGCTAAAGCATCAGTCCTGACATGACAAGTGCTAAAAATTAATTCTTAAAAAAAAATCAGGAGGAAACAAATATTCCCAAGCAGGAAACATGGAGAAAAGGTAAACATCTTCTCGTCTATTTTTAAAACAAGGAGTCACAGCAACTGTCACATTAAATCAGGTTTGTTAATTGTTTAATTTATCACAGAGCCAAAGAATCTTAGCACGAAGAGCCCACAAGAGTCACCAAGGCCTAGCCTCTTGCTGTCCTACCTGGGTCTCGGGACTGACTGGCGTGGGTGCTTCTGTATAGTGCAGGGACAGCTCTTGCTTGTAAGAAATGCATCCACATGCAATAGGCTCTTGGATCTCATTCACTTTATTTCACTCTTCCTAAATATTCTGCCTAGAAGTTAGAGTTCAGGAAAATCTCTGAACAGCGTGACTGCAGACCATTCCTGCTGCCCATGTTTCCACCACAGCAAGCATGGCACATGGCACATACCTGTGCAAACGTGAGCACAAACAAGGCCTCCCAAGCTCCACGCAGTCACCCCCATCACTGAGGAGGACACTGGGGCACCCACTCTTCTACATCCCACGTAAGCAAACATCACCTGCTCTTTTCACTGCCCTGCAGACTCTTGCCCCCCTACTGCACAGAAACCCGCTGCCACATCAATTACATATACACAGTGGAATATTAGCTATAAAAAGAATGGAATCTTGTCATTTACAACAATATGGATGAATCTAAGGAGTATTATGCTAAGTGAAATAAATCAGACAAAGAAAGAAAAATGCCACATGGTTTCACTTATATGTGGAATTTAGGAAACAAACAAAACAGAAATAGACTCATAAATACACAAAACAAACTGGTAGTCGCCCTAAGGGAGGAAGTGGGGAGGAAGGGTGAAATAATCAAAGGGGATAAAGAGGTGCAAACTTCTAATTATCAAATAAATCAAAGGTACAGCATAGGGAATATAGTCAATAACATTGGAATAACTTTGTGCATGACAGACAGGAACTACATTTATCATGGTGAACATTTTATAATGTATATAAATGTCAAATCACTATGTTGTACACCTAAAACTAATACAATATTGTAAGTCAATTGTTTCAATAAAAAAATTTTTTTAAAGAAAGAAACCAGCTGCTACTGAGCATGGTGCCTCTATTTAGAGCCTCGGATCACACACACACACACACACACACACACACAGAAGCCACGTGTCTGGAGTGTTGAACTCACGTGTTTTTTAAGAGGTGGCTGATTTTGCAAGGGCTTCAGGTAAAGAGGCGAAATGTGACTGGACTGGACGGGTTCGTGGCCTGAAGCCCGACACTTGTTTGGGCCATCAGAGACCTGATTGGCTTCAAGACAGGGTCAGTGGAACAGGGCAGGGTCCTTGTCACCAGGAGATTCTTGGGAACGCTACAGACGACAAAGGACCCACTTCCACAAGGTCGAATAAGACCAGGAGGAGCAGAGATATGTGTCGATACTTGGAAAAGAAGTGGCGACAAACCCCCGGTGTGGGGACAGCCCTGTGCTTCCCCTGGAACACTCCCGATGTTCTGTCCTTCCTTAGACACCGTGGAGGTCACTCTGAACCTCACTTTCCTCAGCTCAAAACCAGTGGGTTAATTAGAATAAAAACAGCCTCCTCAAAAGGTTGTTGTGAGGATTCAGTGAGGCAGCAGTTGTGGAAATGGTTTCTGGCGTCTCATCACAGAGAAGGCACTGGACAAACACTTCTTTGAGGGGGTAAGAGATCATTTTCGTGACATTGCGCATTTACCCTAAAGCTCTGTTTGCAAAACCCATGGCCGTGACCCGCACTGACTCATTCCAGACGTCCTATACAGAGCAGTGAGCATGTCTGCCAATGAGTGATGACTGACGTGAGCTTCCTGAGGCTGGTTTCTGATGCTGGAGGCGCTGCTGACTGAAGGACTGGGCAAAGCCACTCCATTTTCCTGAGCCTTCATTTTCTCATCTGTTTCCTAAACCGCAGAACATCTCTAAGGCACCTTCCAGCTACCTTTTTATCTTTAACCTGTTCAAATTTTCACACATGCTTAATTAACCAAGTCTAGAACACTGTGTTGAACAATTTTGAACCATGGATGTGGGCATTTCTCCACGAATGCCAGGGAAGATTCAAAGGAGAGAAAGGAACAACAGCTCAAACGATGCCTAAAGACTCACGCCAAAGAATCCTTGACTTGCACACACGTCAGTGTAAATAGGCCAAGGCGCCCGGCCCAAAGGCCGACTGTCATCAGCACCCACGTTGCAAAGCAATTTACACGCATTGTCTCAACCAACGCAAGAACCCTATGAGGTGGGAGCCACTATTGTCTCAATTTCAGATAAGAAAACTGAAGTAAAGAGAAGGTAAATAACTTGGTTTAGGGAGTGAGGGAGGAAGGTACCATTAAACCCAGGCAGCCGACCCCGGAGTAACCACACCCCCAGGATCAAGGAACGCTAATGAAATTCATTCATTTTGTTCTAAAGTCCCAGCCTTTGAGGATAACCAGAGCAGTACCGGGGTGCCCTGTGGGAGTTGGGGCCACCAGTCTGACCTCTGGAATGGCCCACAGCTCAGGGACAGGGGAGCACGATGCCTGGGGGTTATCCCTCAGCTTCCCTGCATCTCTGAGTTTCCTAATCAGTTCTGCTTTTTAGAAACATCGCTGTAGGCGTAAAGTGGAGGACAGGATGGAAGGGGGCATGATGGGATTCTTGAGACCAACTGGGAGGACACAGCACAAGGCCACTTGAACCAAGAGGGGTCCCGGGCTGAGGTTACATGGTGGGGGCGGTAGAAGGCCAAGTCCAAGGAACTGGCGACCACCAGACGGCAGGGGGGCAGGGGGAGTGAGGGCGCGGACAGCTGCGAAGACGCCTTGTTGCCCGCAGAACGGACAGATGGTTCGTGCGGCCGCTTCCTGAGACTGAGGAAGTCTGGGCTTGGGGGAGAAAGGCTCGGTTTTGGGGACGCTGCGTTGCGCGCATGTTGGGGCATCCGGGAGACGTTAATTGGGCTGATGAATGGAGACGTGGAGCTCAAGACGAGGCAGCCTGGGGGTTTTGTTGGCTTGGATTTTTCTTTCCTGTCTTTCACACATGTGGCCACAATGATGTAATTTAAGACAAGCAAGCATGAAGTACATTTAGTTTTTTAAAAAAGGAGGTGGCATGGCACGGTGAGTGTGCTGTCCAGCGGAGGGTCGGGAGGCCCCTCGAGTGCTGACTTGAAAACAAACTTTGGAAATCTTGGTTTTCACATGTAAACTAAGGGGATGCAACCAGAGTTCTAAGATCTCTTTACGCTCAGAAGCACAAAGATTCTACTTTCACTTGAAACTGTGTTCTATTTATGCTATTTGTCATCATCTGCAGAAATAAATAACATGACCCCCAGACCACCCTTACCTGGACAGCAGCTAGAGAACCATGGGGCTTCTGGGGCCATCGTTTTCAGGGTGAGAACCTTGGGCCATGGGGTCAGGTGATCCCATGAGAACAGGCGGTTAACCACAGCCAGGAGAAGAAGCAACAGCAGATATGAATAGATGCTTTTAAGAAACATACTGTGTGGAAGGTAGGTAAAGGTTCCTAAGGAGCTAAATGGGGGCTGGAGGTTTAGGATAATAAATTAGACCTGTGGACAAAAGGGCCACCTACAAAAGGTAGCTGTGGCATGGGGATATCCCCCCGATGACTGATGGGACTCATCTTAGACATCTTTGTGACTGGACAGCAAGGAAACAATTTTCAGTAATGAAATGAAAGGCAGGTATTGCCGTTTGTAAAGTCAGAATGTTCTGCAGTTTCTATTTGTGGTCATATTAGAATGGTTGGTTCCCGGTCATTGCTTCCTACTCCTGGTTTTGAAAAGTGACCTCGAATACTGGCCTGGTGTGGTTTCTCTGGTTCCAAGGGAGCATCTGTATGTAGTTCTTTATAGATGGATGACAATGGGACTAAACATCATTTTGAGGATCCCATGTAGATTTCCTGACAATTTTGTTCCCCTGCCACCAAAAGTTAGACACAGTTGAGGAAAAGAAGCAGATTTCTACAGTCATCAAAACAGATGGAGGAAGGTGTCAAGCGGGGTGTAGATGAGACAAGGTTGGCCTCAGGGGAGGCTGCAGGGCAGGCATGTGGAGTGGTTTATAGAATTTCACCTACTTCTCAGGGTATGAGGCTTTCCATTACAGAACAGGGGACATGGGGTCAAGCAGCACCAATGCCTAGTATTTCTAGGTCTCCGGGACACTGTTTTCAGTAAAAATGCACCCATTTTCCAGTTAACTGATCCATCTGGGACCACGGTGCTGGCTGTGCTTTAGAAACCCTTCACTATTTAGTCTAGATTCTTTTCCCCTCTCACCCCCCCATGCAGGTCATTTTAGTTTCACTCAACAGTCTACTCTGTGCCAGGAGCTGTGGTGAGAATCTGGGGCACATCAGTGAAGAAAACAAAGATTCTTCCTGCACAAAGCTTTTGCTCAGGTGGGTTAAAAAAGAACAGTAAAGCAAAAGAGATATATTATAATAAACAGACATAAATACTTTGTTAGAAATTGGTAAGTGCAGTGGAAATGCTCTAACAAGGCAGGGGAATGTGGGGTGGGGCAAGTTGCAATTTCATAGAACACTTGGCCTCATTAAGAAGGTTCTATCTGACCAAAGACTTAAAGAAGGGAAGGAGTGGACCATGAGAATATCTGAGGAAAGGGCCTTCCTGGCAGAAGGAACAGCCAGTGCAAAGGCCCTGAGATGGGTGGGGTGTGCCTGCAATGTTTCAGAAGAAGAAGCAAGAGGCCAGTGGGGCTGGCAGAGTACTGTGTTCAGGGAGGCCAGAGCAAGCCTAGGAGGGGAGCATGAAGGGCTGAGCTTACAGAATAATAGCACAGGTAATACCATTAAGGATGTGGCTTTTACTCAGAAAGGGGGGCCACTAGAGGTTTTAGAGCAGAAAAGTGAGATGCTTTGATCTGTATTCTCAAAGAGCATTCTGGATGCTGTTTGGAGAGCATATTAAAGGGATACAGTGATGGGACCAGGTAGAAGCTGTGGCAGGAACACAGGTGTGAGTGAGGGGAGGTGGCAGCGGTGGCTGTGAAGGGAGTGGGTGGCCTCTGGATATAACCTGAAGGTAGAGCCCATGGTGTTTCCTGATTCACAGGAGTCAAGATAGTTGCAAGGTGTCTGATTCAGCCACCAGGATGAGTGGCCATGAAATGAAGACGGGACTGAATGAGTCCTGAGGTCCTTTTAAGTTCTATAGTCATGAAATTATTTTCCCTAGGAAAAAAAAATCTTCATTGTGTAAAGAAAAAGGGGAAATGTGTTTTGCAAAAAACGCTTTAAGATCACACAGAGGCTGTAGGTGGAGCCCACCTGTGCTTAGGGGCCCCTATGGCTCAGGACATCCAGCTGATGGTAAGACCACATCCTGCATCAGCCACACCTCAGCCCCTCCTCCAGCCCGGAAGTCACCTGGACACACACACTAGACAAGGTGGACATCTAAGCACACACCCAGACCTACTTGCCACACAAACTCCTTCACTCTCGAAACCCTCCGATACTTTCAGAATCAGGGGCCGCACATCCTATGGGACCAAGGGTTATGGCTCTTGCACAATGTGGGCTTCATAAAACAAGCTCAGTCCCTGACTTTCCCACCTGAGAAGGAGGCTGCTCTGAACATGATCCAGCAGGTTAAGAGCATCCAGAATAAGGAAACACATCTGCAAAGAAGCAGCTCCATCCAGACACAAGAAGCACTGCGTACACAAGGATGCCAGGCCTTATTTTGCAATTCAGCATTGCCATGACTATTCTGCAGCAACATCTTTTCCTGAGTTCAGGTAAAAGCTTAGTCCAACATTACAAGTTACCCAGCTGAAAAAGACTTCCGGGAAGATGGCGGCATGAGCAGGGCGGCGGAAATCTCCTCCCAAAACCATATATATTTATGAAAATACAACAAATACAACTGTTCCTAAAAGAGAGACCAGAAGATATGGAACAGCACCCAGCCCGCAGCTACACCTGAGAGGACTCGGCATCCTGCAAGGCGGGTAAGATATGGAGCCCCAACCCAGCGGGACCTGACCACTACCCCACCCCAGCACACCGGCAAGAGGAGAGAATTCAGAGTGGGAAGGGAGTGGAAGTACAGGCCCGTGAAATAACCAGCCCTGATGATCTGCACTGGGAGTGCTGACACACATTGCGCAGTGTATAGTAGACTGGAGAGACAGAGGGAGCAGGATTCGAGCCGGGGAACGCACCCGGGTCCTCTCAGCCGGCTCCCCGGGACAAAAGAAAAGTGCGTGCTTTTTTTAGCAGTCTTAAAGAGACAGGGGACCAATAGAGGAGCAGTATCGTCCCAGCACACTCAGCCCAGCAGGCTGGTAGTCCTGGGTAATTTCGGCCCCCTTCGCTGGTGACTGGGAAAAAGTTGCCGTGCTAAGACTTCCCACAGAGATAAACAGCCTCCCATTCCTTCCCACCCCAGCCAGAACTATAAAGGGATCTGGGGAGTGGCGCAGCCGCAGCTGCAGAATAGTGGGGTAACAGCGCCACCTACAGTATCCCCACAGAATCTACTCCTGGCGGGCGTTTTTTTTCTCTCTCTTTTCTTTTCTTTTCTTTCTTTTTTTCTCTTTTCTTTCTTTCCTCTCTTTTTTTTTCTTTTTAAAAGTCTTAAAGAGCCCAGCTGACATACATGGAACCTACCAGCGACTACTTCTATCGCCATGAAAAGACAGAGGAATATGGCACAAACAAAACTTACCCACACCCAAACAACACCAGAGAGGGAACCTGAAGTGATGGAAATGCACAACCTTCCTGAAAAAGAATTAAGAACAAAAGTCATAACCATACTGATGGATCTACAGAGAAATATGCAAGAGCTGAGGGAGGAAGTGAGGAAAGTAAGGAAAGACAATGCAGAAATGAGACAAGCGATCAACGGGCTTAGCAGCAGACTGGACGAGATGCAAGAGACTGTTAATGGAATAGAAATCAGAGATCAGGAATACAGAGAAGCTGAGGCAGAGAGAGATAAAAGGATCTCTAGGAATGAAAGAATATTAAGAGAACTGTGTGACCAATCCAAACGGAACAATATTCGCATTATAGAAGTACCAGAGGAAGAAGAGAGAGAAAAAGGGATAGAAAGTGTCTTTGAAGAAATAATTGCTGAAAACTTCCCCAAGCTGGGGAAGGAAATAGTCTCACAGTACATTGAAGCCCACAGATCTCCCAACACAAGGGACCCAAGGAAGACAACACCAAGACACATAATAATTAAAATGGCAAAGATCAAAGAGAAGGACAGAGTATTAAAGGCAGCTAGAGAGAGAAAAAAGATCACCTATAAAGGAAAACCCATCACACTTCTCAACAGAAACCTTACAAGCTAGAAGAGAATGGCATGATATATTTAACATAATGAAACAGAAGGGCCTCAAACCAAGAATACTGTATCCAGCACAATTATCATTTAAATGTGACGGAGGGTTTAAACAATTTCCAGAAAAGCGAAAGCTGAGGGAGTTTGCCTCCATAAACCACCTCTACAGGATATCATAAACGGACTGCTCTATAGGGAAGCACCCCTAAGGCTAAAAAGATGTCACCAGAGAAAATAAAATCATACCAAAGAAAGCAGACCATCCAAATACTAACTAAAGGCAAAGAATAAAACACTCCTAGTATATAAAGAATGGAGGAGGAAGAATAAGAAGGGAGAGAGATAAAGAAACATCAGACTGTGTTTACAATAACTTAACAAGAAAATTAAGTTAGATTCTCAGATAGCAAAGAAGCAACCCTTGAACCTTTGGTAACCACGAATCTAAAGCCAGCAATGGCAATAAGTACATATCTATCAATAATCACCCTAAATGTAAATGGACTGAATGCACCAATCAAAAGACACAGAGTAATAGAGTGGATAAAAAAGCAAGACCCATCTATATGCTGCTTACAAGAGACTCACCTCAAACCCCAAGATATACACAAACTAAAAGTGAAGGGATGGGAAAAGATATTTCATGCAAACAACAAGGAGAAAAAAGCAGGTGTTGCAGTACTTCTATCAGACAAAATAGACTTCAAAATGAAGAAAGTAGCAAGAGATAAAGAAGGACATTACATAATAATAAAGTGGACAGTCCAACAAGAGGATATAACCATTATAAATATATATGCACACAATATGGGAGCGCTGGCATATGTGAAACAAATACTAACAGAAGTAAAGGAGGAAATAGACAGCAATGCATTCATTTTAGGAGACTTCAACACATCACTCATTCCAAAGGACAGATCAACCAGACAGAAAATAAGTAGACACAGAGGTACTGAACAACACACTAGAACAGATGGACGTAACAGACATCTACAGAACTCTGCACCCAAAAGCAACAGGATACACATCCATCTCAAGTGCACATGGAACATTTTCCAGAATAGACCACATACTAGGCCACAAGAAGAACTTAAGTAAAGTCAAAAATATTGAAATTCTACCAAACAATTTCTCAGATCACAAAGGTATAAAACTAGAAATAAATTTTAGAAAGAAAACAAAAAGGCTCACAAATACATGGACACTTAACAACATTCTCCTAATTAATCAGTGGGTTAAAGACCAAATCAAAACAGAAATCAAAGAATATACAGAGACTAATGAAAACAACAGCACAAAACCACAACTTCTGTGGGACGCAGCAAAGACAGTTCTAAGAGGAAAGTATATTGCAATCCAGGCCTATTTAAAGAAGGAAGAACATTCCCAAATGAATAGTCTAAAGACACAATTACTGAAATTGGAAAAAGAAGAATAAAGGAGGCCCAAAGTCACCAGAAGGAGGGACATAATAAAGATCAGAGAAGAAATAAATAAAATTGAGAAGAATAAAACAATAGAAAAAAATCTATGAAACCAAGAGCTGGTTCTTTGAAAAAATAAACAAAATAGATAAACTCCTAGCCAGACCCATTAAGAGAAAAAGAGAATCTACACACATAAACAGAATCAGAAATGAGAAAGGAAAAATAACAATGGACCCCACAGAAATACAAAGAATTCTAAGAGAATATTATGAGAATCTATATGCAAACAAGCTGGAAAACCAAGAAGAAATGGACAACGTCTTAGAAAAATACAACCATCCAAGACTGACCAAACAAGAAACAGAAAAACTAAACAGACCAATAACCAGCAAAGAAATTGACAGGTAATCAAAAAACTACCCAAAAACAAACCCCCGGACCAGAAGGATTTGCCTCTGAATTCTACCAGACACATAGAGAAGAAATAACACCCACTCTCATTAAAGTTTTTCAAAAAATAGAATAGGAGGGAATACTTCCAAACTCATTCTATGAAGCTAGCATAACTCTAATACCAAAACCGGGCAAAGACCTCACGAAAAAAAAAAATTACAGACCAATATCCCTGATGAACGTAGATGCAAAAATACTCAACAAAATATTAGCAAACCGAATTCAAAAATACATCAAGAGGATCATACATCATGATCAAGTGGGATTCATCCCAGGGATGCAAGGATGGTACAACATTCAAAAATCCATCAACATCATCCACCACATCAACAAAAAGAAGAACAAAAACCACATCATCATCTCCATAGATGCTGAAAAAGCATTTGACAAAATTCAGCATCCATTCATGATTAAAACTCTCAACAAAATGGGTAGAGATGGCAAGTACCTCAACATCATAAAGGCCATATATGACAAACCCACAGCTAACATCAAACTTAACAGCGAGATGCTGAAAGCTTTTCATCTAAGATCGGGAACAAGACAGGGATGCCCACTCTCTCCACTGTTATTCAACATACTACTGGAGGTCCTAGCCATGGCAATCAGACAACACAAAGAAATACAAGGCATCCAGATTGGTAAAGAAGAAGTTAAATTGTCACTATTTGCAGATGACATGGTATTGTACATAAAACACCCTAAGGACTCCACTCCAAAACTACTAGAACTAATATCTGAATTCAGCAAAGTTGCAGGATACAAAATTAACACACAGAAATCTGTTGCTTTCCTATACACTAACGATGAACTAACAGAAAGAGAAATCAGAAAAACAATTCCATTCACAATTGCATCAAAAAGAATAAAATACCTAGGAATAAACCTAACCAAGGAAGTGAAAGACCTATACTCTGAAAACTACAAGACACTCCTAGGAGAAATTAAAGAGGACACTAACAAATGGAAATGCATCCCATGCTCTTGGCTAGGAAGAATAAATATTGTCAAAATGGCTATAATACCTAAAGCAATCTACAGATTCAATGCAATCCTTATCAAAATACCAATAGCTTTCTTCAGTGAACTGGAACAAATAATTCTAAAATTCATATGGAACCATAAAAGACCCCGAATAGCCAAAGCAATCCTGAGAAGGAGGAATCAAACAGGGGGAATTACGCTCCCTGACTTCAAGCTCTACTACAAAGCCACAGTAATCAAGACAATTTGGTATTGGCACAAAAACAGACCCACAGACCAGTGGAACAAAATAGAAAATCCAAACATTAACCCAAACACCTACAGTCAATTAATATTTGATAAAGGAGCCTTGCATGTACAATGAGGAGATGATAGCCTCTTCAGCAGCTGGTGTTGGAAAAACTGGACAGCTACATGTAAGAGAACGAAACTGGACTACTGTCTAACCCCATACACAAAGGTAAACTCAAGGTGGATCAAAGACCTGAATGTAAGTCATGAAACCATAAAACTCTTAGGAAAAAACATAGGCAAAAATTTCTTGGACATAAACATGAGCGACTTCTTCATGAATATATCTCCCCGGGCAAGGGAAACAAAAGCAAAAATGAACAAGTGGACTATATCAAGCTGAAAAGCTTCTGTACAGCAAAGGACACCATCAGTAGAATAAAAAGACATCCTACAGTATGGGAGAATATATTCATAAATGACATATCCGATAAGGGGTTGACATCCAAAATATATAAAGAACTCATGCACCTCAACAAACAAAAAGCAAATAATCCAATTAAGAAATGGGCAGAGGACATGAATAGACACTTCTCCAGAGAAGAAATTCCGATGGCCAACAAGCACATGAAAAGATGCTCCACATCATTAATCATCAGAGAAATGCAGATTAAAACCACAATGAGATATCACCTCACACCAGTGAGGATGGCCAACATCCACAACACAAACAAATGTTGGCGAGGATGTGGAGAAAAGGGAACCCCCCTACACTGCTGGTGGGAATGCAAATTAGTTCAACCATTGTGTAAAGCAGTATGGACGTTCCTCAAAAAACTCAAAATAGAAATACCATTTGACCCAGGAATCCCACTCCTAGGAATTATCCTAAGAATGCAGCAGCCCAGTTTCAAAAAGACAGATGCACCCCTATGTTTATCGCAGCACTATTTACAATAGCCAAGAAATGGAAGCAACCTAAGTGTCCAGCAGTAGATGAATGGATAAAGAAGAAGTGGTACATATACACAATGGAATATTATTCAGCCATAAGAAGGAAACAAATCCTACCATTTGCAACAACAGGGATGGAGCTAGAGGGTATTATGCTCAGTGAAATAAGCCAAGCCGAAAAAGACAAGTATCAAATGATTTCACTCATATGTGGAGTATAAGAACAAAGAAAAAAAACTGAAGGAACAAAACAGCAGCAGACTCACAGATCCCAAGAACAGACTAATAGTTACAAAAGGGAAAGGGACTGGGGAAGATGGGTGGGAAGGGAGGGATAAGGGGGGGAAAGGGGCATTACTATTAGCAGGGAGGGCTGCACAACTCAGAGAAGACAAGTAGTGATTCTATAGCATCTCACTATGCTGATGTACAGTGACTGTAGTGGGGTATGTAGGGGGGACCTGATGAAGGGGGTAGTTTAATAACCATAATATTGCACATGCAATTGTAGATTAAGGATACCAAAATAAATTATAAAATAAAATAATAACAAGTTACCCAGCCAGATGAGAGGCCTTTGTGTGGAGTGCTTGTAAAGTCAAGTCCAGTAAAAAAAAAAAAAGAAGCAATCCTTCCTACGATCAGGAGCTAGATGACTTTGCCTGTGATGCAGCAGTGGCTGAGCGCGTGAAGGCCCCTGCAAGGAGGTGCCTTGCTGCCACAGGACCCTGCAGACTGGCTGATACAGACCTCGAAGGGGGCAGAAAGCTGAACATGAAACTCCACCCCACAAAACTGTTGTTGCTTGGCCATCTGAGAAATTCAAAGCAGATGAGTCTGGACATGGGAAGACTGCCTCTCCTTGACCAGAGCTCGCTTCAACATTCAGTGTCCTGGGGGTCCTTGGCCGCTTAACAAAAATCCACCTGAACTCCCAGAAGATCTCCTAGAATCCTTCACAGACCGAGCCTGGTGCCCATCCACCCTCCCGTTTGAACTTGGAGACCTGAAGTGCAGACCCAGGGCCCTGGGAGCATCGCGGGTGACTCAGAGGAGAGGCCGTGCTCTCGGGGAGGCCAGCAGTGTGGCTAGGAGGTCTAAACAACGGGCCAGGCTTTGCAGTGGTTTGTAAGCCAAATCTACAAAAACGGACTCCTCTCCAGAGCTGGGCATTTCTTAGGGGCTATCATCTGAGATGCCCTCGGCAGGGAGATGAGTGCCAAGCTGCCAACAGGGACTCGGTGTGCGGCCAGATCCATCACGGTGAATGCGGGGAGCTGGGGGCATGTGGGCCCACCCCAGGGCCAGCACTAAAAGGCACAAGGACTGGGAGCTGAGCAGGAGGGGACTCTAGGGAGGGACTGAAGGATGCCAGCAGCAAGGCCTCCCCCTGAGCCTTCCCCCTACTGTCTCTTCCAAGGGAGGCAGCACAGAGCGCCTGCAGGCTGCATTCTTGCAGGGCTCGATTTTCACCCCTGCCCTAACATTTGTTGGCCGGGAGCCTTGGGACAAGTTCCTGTACCTCGAGATAAGCTGCTATCGCCTTGGGTAAGATGGGGGTGATAACACCCACCATGCCTGTAGATACTGAAATGAGAAAACGTAGGCACACGTCCAACAGTGCCATAGCGGAGGTACTCAAAAGATGGTGTCTACGTTGCTTGGGCACCGAGTGGGAATAATGTGGCAGTTCGTTGGAGCTTGCCTTCTCGTTTAGACAATCTCACTGTCCTCCTCTTTTCTCTCTCCCTCCCTGCCCTGGATGAGTCCTGGCAACGCCACCCGGAGAGCTTTCCAACCAGTCATGGTGGGTCATCAGAAATGTATTCAGATGCGCCACCAAGCTCCCCTCAGAAAGGTGGACACTTTTCTCCCAGGGAATTTTCCAGAGCCTGCCAATAGCTCAGCAAATTGTGAGGACTGATAAAATGACAGGACACGATCTTCTTAAAACGGCACGTGGAAAAGCGTAAACCATTTGGGAAAAAGGTCTGCTTAGAGTGAAGCTCCTCCAGGGTGATCTTCAGCTTCGCGAGGCAGAGCCCCACAAAGACGTCTTCTAGTTTAATGAATGGGATGCTTTCAGCAACTTCGTACACCTGACTGGCAACATCACTAGAAAACACATAGCCAGTGCCAGAGCAAAAAGGCGGATACCTCTCCCATGGATATTCATATTTACTGACAAACCACTTATTGTACTTTTTCCTAATCGGAAATTCATTCAATTTTAAGAAGCCAGTGAAAAACCTAGTGGTTCTATTTTTCTTCACAAGTAGCTCTGTCAGATAGTAAATGTTGACAAACATGTCAGAGTCTGTTTTCATGACAAAAGCTGCCTGAGGACAGTAGCGGTGGACCCACTCTATGCCCATCATGGTTTTCAGAGTTAGATTGAAGTAAGTGTCCACAAAGTCCTTCTGGATGATGTCGTGGTGTTGCTGGCTTTCCTGGGCCACTGCTCTTGACAAGTCCTTATTGAAGGTGGTTCCCAGGAGGAAGAATGTTCTTATGTGTCTTCCCCACACACTCTTTTCTCTTCCCCACGTGCTCCGGATGGCCGTGCGAGCAAACATCTGCTCATGGGTTGAAGTCACCAGCAGGACGAGGAAGGGGGGATCCTGCCTGCAGTCTATGTCTGGAAGCTGAAGGAAGTTCCCACTTTGTTTCTTGAAAGCAAATGGCTCTTTATAAGGACTCACAGTATACACGCTGAAGTACAAACAAAGGGCTCCCAGGACCACCAGGGAAAAATACAGCAATTGCTTCTTCACACGAGCCATCTGAAAGGAACAAAATCAGACGGTTACACCTCAACAGCAGGAGGTCATGGCTAACTTTAAGCCAGGAGACTGAGAGGCTGAGATGGGGCTGAGAGCCATGTTTTGTGGCTCATGTACCAAAAACTGGGGAATCTCATTGCACGCAGAAGCGGAGTGCTATGGCTCCACAGGGAGGTGCAGGAGGCGGCATCATTCACTCTGTGGCCTAAGATTGGGAGCACAGAGACTGGGGCACTGGTCCTGACTCCAAGGCCAGCCAGCCCTTCCTCACTGGTGGGAGATTCTGATTCGTGTCTAGAAGGATGCGGGATGAGATGTCTCCCTAGGTCCTTCTAGTTCTGCCCTTCCTGATGCTATAATGAGGTCCAGTTAGAGAAACTGCAAGACAGGAAACCACATGTTCTAGATCTAAATGTGTGGACCATTTGCATTCTTCTCTGATCGAATAAAAGACCGTTTTAACATGCCCAGGAAAAAGCAAAGCCAGTTTTCTAATTTGCACAATTATATCTATCAATCTCCCCCCCTTATCCAGAGATTACAATCCAAGATCCCCAGTGGATGTCTGAAATCGTGGATAGTCCCAATCCCTATGTATACTATGTTTTTGCCTATATATGTACATACCTATGATAAAGTTTAATTTATAAGTTAGGCACAGTAAGGGATTAACAACAATAACTAATAGTAAAACAGAATAACTTTAACAATACATTGTAATAACAGTTATGGGAATGGGGTGTCTTTCTCTCTCAAAATATCTTGTGCTGTACTTGCCCTTCTTCTGATAGTGACGTGATATGATAAAATGCCTACAGGATGAGAAGGGAGGTGCGTGACATAGCATGTGACATGGTGTCAGGTTACTACTGACCTTCTGACCGTATGGCGGAAAGGGGACCATCTGCTTCCTGACCTGTGGGCAGTAGGTAACAGGATCCCCAGAGAAAGGTGTTGACTGTAGCTTGGGATTCTGTCCCTGTGAGTGGTGGTTGTTATTCTTCTTTTTTTAGGTTACTTTTTGAAATCTCCTGTCTGATCTTCTCATCTCTTGTCCACCCACCTCTGTCACTCTCCACAAATCCAGGATCATCCATGTTAATGTCATACATTAAGAAATCAAGAAACTCACTTTTTCCTGGGTAAGATGAACCTTGGGTTTGAAAGCTAAGCCACAGGGTGGCTTCCAAGAGGGAATTTGTTCCGAAGCGCTGTCAGCATATGCCACTGGGCATTATCAAGGGCAGTATCAGGTTCTGCACTTTATTTACCAAAAATGGCCCTCCTCTTCCTCGGGAGTCGCTATAAGGAAGAAACAAAAGAATAGCGTCATTCCAAACACACGTCACTGGCAGCTCCACCATTTGTGGGCCAGCATGTTGCCGTAGAGCCACTTCACTGCTCACCTACCTAACCCTGATGGAGTACTTGAGCCCCACTACCAGCTTCACTTTTCTTGTCTCTAAAATGGGTGGGACTGAGACAAATTCCACCACATGGTTGACCCACCAACAATAGGAACAGCACACAAACATCCATGAAACCTTTCGGGCCTAATGGGTTAGGAAAGTGCCCAGAGCTCTGGGCAGAGGCTCGGAGGACTCATAACTGTTATGTTCTCTGTGTAACAGGGTCTGTGGCCTGTGGTTAAAGAATTTAACATAGGGAAGAAATCCCTCAATTCTCAATTCAATGTCCATACCTTCAATGTGACAACCTGGGCGAGAGGACAGAGGGACCAGGGTGAAAAGAAACCAACCAAGTGAAAAGGACAAAGGTTGGTTATTTTGATGGCAAAAAAGGCAGAAATTTCATTCCATTCAGATTCAGTTCCAAATATATTCACTGTGAAAGAAACGGAGCAATGAATGACCTTTCCAGAACAAGCTAAGTCTCTAGAGGCCAACCTGGTGCAGCTCCTTTTCTTCTCAGCCGCCAAGGAGCTCCCATCCAGCTGGACTTCCCCAACCTCTGAGACTGGCTGCAGGAGGTAACGCATGGCCAGAACACGTCCGAGCCAGTGTGGGATGCTGCAAAGTCTCTGTCCCTCTTTCTTTCTTTGTGAGATTATTTATTTGCAGGGCTGTAACGTGTAGTTTTGGCAGGGGAGAGGTGAGGCAAACCAAATTGCATTTTCCCCCACAATACGTTTTAAAAAGAAACATAAAAACCAAATGCAAGAGAAAGATGCTGTGTCTCTATTTCGTTTCCTTCCTCGGGCAAGTTTACACTTCTTCAGGCAGCTGCCTGGAGTAAACTGAAGTTCTCAGTCCCCAAAGTGCCTTTTCTGAGGATCCTTCACTGGGGTCTCGATCCCCAGGGATGGACACTCAGCTCACCCACTGTGTTGGTCTCTGGCCGGAAGTCAAATGGCACCCAGGAAGCAGAGCAAGTGGGGGGCCGACTGGCCGAGGCTCCTGAGTTATTTGTTTTCACCTGCCATTGGAACACACTTCCTGCCTCCAGTGGAATGACCAAGAAACAACCCCCCAGAGGTTACACCCCAAGATCACCACTGACAACCCATTTGCATCTTTGAGTCCAGATGTATTGAGCTATGAGGACCAGGGATACAACCTTCCCCGGAGATGGATTCAAGGAGGGCACTAGGACCAACAGAGGACAGAGCCTGGAATAGCATGTTTCTACAAAGGGAGGTGTGTACCCCCAGGTTCTAGCCTTCCAGGCTGGCCGGGAGGCAGAAGCCCTTCACCTAAAGGAGCTCCATGGACAGAGCCAAGGACGGGCCCCATCTCTGCTAGAGAAGCCCCACCTTCCAGGCACATCAAGGACCAGGCTGTGGCGTGTGGCCAGGCAGTTGTAATGAAACAGCAGTTTATTTAGCAGATTCTGCATTTCAGGCCTTGCTCTTCAAAGCCATGAGTAATACAGACCCAGATACAGAGCCTCAAAACTGCAGTCGATAAGCACTGCACATGAATTATAGATCACGGCGAGCCAGAAGGTGGCAGGCATCCCCTGCTCTCCGCCTCCCGCCCTCCAAAGTGCTCCTCTGCAGGTATCAGGCTGCGGCTCCAGCCCCAGGCCAGGTCACCACACCTCTTCCGGCTGGAGTGCCTAGAAGGCCAGGGGAAGAGCCCTCCTCATAGCCCAGAGGGCTGTCCATAGGTCAGACACCGGGCACATCTGAACTACAGTAAAACAAGTTAGTAAGAGCACAAAGCGAGAGCCTTCAGGGAGGGAAAGGGCTGTCTGCTGGGAACCTGGCGCTGAGTGTCCTACTGCCTCCCAGTCATATGGAGGGTCATTCCCAGGCCAGGTGCCCAGGACTCCTCACCTAAGGCTACAGGGCCTGGAGACAAAGAGATCAGTAGTCCTTGTCCCCAGGAGCTGAAAAGCTAAAGGGACAGTCTGGAAAGTTAAGTTCAAGGGGCTGGCGAGGAGGGCCTTCTAGATCTAGAGCAGACAGCAATGGTCAAGTCCAGCGCTGAGGCCAGATGGAGCACCTCGGGTCAGAGCACACAACCAAGGGCATGTCCCCAGGGGCCCGGGGCCAGAGTGGAGAGAGAGCTGGCAAGGGGCCAAGCCGGTTGTATGGGCTGCGTGGAGGATGTGGTGGTATTTCAGCTTGTTCCTGAAGGGTGGGTGTGATGTGACAGGTGGAGCCAGAGGAGGGAATTCCAGAGCACGGGGACTCAGGGAGTATGGCAGGCAGTCCAGAGAGCTGGGGAGACCCTTCAGGACACATGTTCCAGAGCCAATATCACAGATCTTGGGAAAAACCCCGACCCCCCCAGCCGCAGGGAGCAGACAGTGTCATGGGAATGCAGAAAGGATGACACCAAAGATCTCTGCACCCAGCAACGCAGAGGTTCTCAAACCCAGGGGTGCAGGAGGTCCCAGGGAGGCAGGTTCAGAGGTGCCCTCCCACAGGGACTGCATTTTGACATGTCCCAGGTGATTCTGCTCTAGGCTGGCCCATCTGATAATAGAGGGATAAACCCCACTGCTCTGGGGTCTGGAAGGGAAGAGCGTGGAGGGTGCCAGGGGCCCACTTTTTGTGAGAAGGTGATTCAAGCATTCCCACCCGGCAAGGAATGGTGTTTGTCTCTGCCTTTTACATCATCTCATCAGTTCAACCAAGCACAGTGAACAAAAATCTCATTCATCATCAGCTTTTCACGCGGCTGGTGGCCGTGGGAGGTTATATTAGTGAAGCGTCCCCACCGGCCTGTGCCTCTGCTGAGGCTGACCGACTGAGACGGGAACACATCGAGTTGGAGGAGCCCCGGAGGAGCCCACGGCGCCCCAAGCACTGCGCCCTCCTCCCACACCCTTCTGCCGCCTCAGGGGACCGCTCCTGACACCTCACTGACAGGCAGGGGCCCAGGGGCCAGAGGCTCACGGACCACAGGACAAGCAAAGCAGCAGCTCTAGCTACATCACTGACACAGCAGGGGGAGGGCGAGCTAAAAAGACCCCCGGCCAACTTCAGTGAGGCTCCTCTGAGCCCCTTCTCAACAAGGTCCCCACTTCCGACTCCCATGTCGCCTGTGCCTTGCCCAGTTTTTAACTAGAGTCCTTGGGGGTTGGATTAGCCAAAACACCCCACCCTCAACATCTGATCAAATTCCTCAGCCCCAGGCTCAGCGTCTGGTCATCCTGTCCCGCCTTCGGCACGGGTCCTGTGGGGTCAGGTAGCCAGAATCCCCCTGGCCCCTGAGGTCTCCTCTTAATAATTCCCCATCCACTGCCCCCCGCCCCTGACGCCCCTGACCCACTGCTCGGCTATTAATTCGGACCTGTCCGCGCCTCACTCAGAGCCCAGCCCTAGGCTGGCGTCTCTTTCCCCTGTTGCAGTCATTCTGAATAGAAGAACCTGGTTTTGCTGCTTTTCCACTGTCCAGCTCTGGCTTTCCTTTGACAAGGTAGAGGAGAGAACAGAGGTCTGCCTGCAGACATGCAGGAGAGCTGCTCTGGGGAGTCAGACAGGCAGAGGCAGGGAATCCAGAAGGGCCTGGTGGGTTCCAGAAACAGGCCACTGTGTAGAAGGAAAGCTTGGGAGTGAGTTTGGAGAGCAGGCAGGGTGGGCTCAGCCTGGCCTGGAAGAGCCCATGAGGAGCCCAGCCTTCTCTGAGGGCATCAGGGGCCCACAGTCCTTCTCTAGGCTTGGCACACTGATGAGTCTGAGGTCTGATGGGGCCTCTGTCCTCTACCCATAATACAGCAGAGAAGCCTCTGCTTACTTCAGGTATGGCAGCTCCAGTCACACCAACAACTGAGGAGAGTGAGCCCAGGATTCAGACCAACAAGCTAAGGTCCCAGCACCCGTGATTTCCGAGCTTTAGAAAGGCATTTTTGGGGGTGACATCTTAGGCAGCTCCAGCTGCCATAACGAAATACCACAGACTGGGCAGCTGAAACCCCGGGCTTATTTCTCACAATTCTGGAGGCAAGAAACCCAAGATCAGGCTGCCAGCACGGGTGGGTTCTGGCGGGAGCCCTCTTCTCGGCCTGCAGCCTCGGCCGGTTTCTCACTGTGCCCCCACATGGCAGGGAGAGAATGCATGAAGCAGCATGCTCTCCGGTGTCTCCTCTTAGAAAGGCACTAATCCCATCATGGGGGTCCCACCCTCATGGCCTCATCCAACCCCGATTAGCTCCCAGAGGTCTCACCTCCAAATACCATCACTGACATATGAACCTGGGGCGACAAGTCGGTCCACAGCAGGAATCATCTCCCAGCATTCACGGGCACCTGCTATGTGAACGGAGCATCTGGCCACGGTGAGCAGCCCCGGGACCCTCCTTGCATCCCCCTCATCAGATGAACTTACTATAGAGAGGAAAGTGCCACTCTGTTCCGGGCTATTAGCTGCGCTTCCCACTGGGAAGCTCCACTTCTGGACTTTCTCTTCTGAACATGTTGGCAATAGCCTCACCCAGTCTGGTGACTTGGACTCGGACAGCGAGAGACGGGACTACAGCACAGGGCTCTGTATCATTCAGGCTCTGTCCCCTCCCTCTGCGCCCTAACCCCTGCTGAAGCATTGTGTGATTTTTTTTTTAAATGCCTTTACTTGCAGCTCCAAAACCTTCAGAAACCAAAAGCACAAGTCAAGGTTTTTGAAACCTGATTCTTTTAAACCTCTGAAGCATTCTCTTCTGAACAGGCCAAATAATACTAAACGATTTTACTGAACAGTTTTACCCATAGTGTGAAAAGGAACAAACAGAAATGGTACCCATAGATTTAGGAAGGCTGATCTCCAGTGGGCTTTTTAAGAAAACAAGCTTTTGATTGCTTCAGTAAGCTCAAAATTAGAACCTTTCTTCTGTCCAAAAAGTAAGCAAAGCAAACTGATAATGTGACAAAAAAGGATGCAGCAGAATGTCATTAACTGGGCTGTTGATTATCTCGCACAATCAACCATGTTAGAAGAATCTGAAAAATGTGGTAAAGCTCTTTGATTGCCTGGGTCCGGTGAAATAAAGGGAAGATAACATTCTTCCATAAAAACACCTTGAAACAAATACAAGAGATTTTGCTCAAACAACATCTCCCGGAGTCTTCGGGACACCTGTGGTCTGAACGGCAGAGCCATAGAATCTAGGCTGCTGGAGTGGTCCTGCTAGAAAATTCTAGAGTGGTAAGAATTTAACATGCAAACCACCAGAACGGGGTAGACAAGGAAGAAAAATAGTTAAAACAGGGAGTGTGATCGCTCCGGAGATCGTGGCCTGTCAGATGTCAGCGTACGTGCAGTGCCCTGAACAGGCAGTGGGGGCAGTGCCAGCGTTCACTTGGATGGCGCTGCCACGCAATGCGTCCTAACTTAGGATGGCCTGAAATAGCATTTCTTGACAAATGAGTTCAGCTGATCTTTAAGATGAGACCAAGCTCCTTATCAACAAGCCGACGTCCTGCATTATCTGTTCCAGCCCCCTACCTCCACCCTCAGGCCACCGCTGTTCCCTTCCAGCATCTTAAACAGACGCCTTCTTTCCCTCCTGGGCTAATGTCCCTCCCTATATGGGTTTCCATGCCTTGTGCACCCTTCTCCAGGCGCCCAACCCCACTTCTGCCCAGCTAACTCCAGTTCGTCCCCCACAACTGGGTCCTCAGAAAAGCCATTCATGCATTTACTGTTCAGGGCACCCACTGCAGGCTATTTGTCAATGTCATTAATGGGGTCCTAATTTATTGTTTCTTTGTGCAAACCTTGGACTGCCCTGGTGGGTAACTCCAGAAGGACAAAGTAGGGACCATTTTCTGTATTTTTCACCATTGTAGCTTCTGCCAACACATGGTATTTGCCATGCAAATGCCCAAAGGACAGGGTTTTTTTAACTTCTTTTTTTTTGGAGTATCATTGATATACAATCTTACAGTGGTTTCAAATATACAACACAGTGGTTCAACAGTTCCCCGTATTATTAAATCCTCACCCCCACTAGTGCAGTCACTATCTGTCAACACAGGAAAATGTTACAGAATTACTGACTATATTCTCAATTCTATATTACCATCCCTGTGACCAACTTACATTATGATTGAGAAATTTTGTGCCTCTTTATCCCCTCACCCATCCCATCCACCCACCCACCCGAACCCTTTCCCCGTGGTAACCACCAGTCACTTCTCAGTGTCTCTTAGTCTGTTGTTGTTTTGTTTTTAGATTCCACAAATAAGCTAAATCATACGGTATTTGTCTTGTCTTTCTCTGCCTGTCCAATTTCATTGAACAAAATACCCCCTAGTTCCATCTATGTTGTTGTAAATGGAAGGGGATTTTTTTAGTGGCTGAATAATATTCCACTGTATATACAATATTACATTGTATATGTAGCACATCTTCTTTATCCATTCATCTATTGATGGACACTTAGGTTGCTTCCGTATCTTGGCTATTATAAATAATGTGGCAATAGACACAGGGGTGCATATATCTTTTCAAATCAGGGATTTTGTTTTCTTCAGATAAATTCCCAGAAGTAGAATTCCTGGGTCATATGGTATTTCTGTTTTTAGTTTTTTGAGGAACCTCCATACTGCTTTTCACAGTGGCTGCACCAGCTTACATTCTCACCAACAGTGTAGGAGGGTTCCCATTTCTCCACATCCTCACCAACACTTATTTCTTATCTCAAAGGAAAGTTTTGAATGAAGCAATAAGAAGACGCCCATGTCACCAAAAGCCAAATCATGCTTCTTTACAACTTGGATACATTTTCTTACATGAAAAACACCTGCTTTATATGGCATCTCCTTGGGATGAAATTGTTTTGCAAAGTTTTTCAGAGCATTAGGCATTTTTCTTTATGTCCATTTCACAACACTTCAATTATTTCTCAAAACAAATAGAACCTGGCTTATTTCAATGGGAAAGAAGCAACATCTAGCCTCGCCCTGTGCTGTTCACACGGAGAAGGTGGTGCCGCCTGTTATTAGGAGAGTTCAGAGATGGATGCAGGCTGCTTCAGCGTGAAGGAGAGTGAAAAGAGTGCAGAGAGAAAGGGGATCCAGTGGCACCCAAACAGCTTTAATTCCAGCATTTGCCTCTTGGCCCCAGAGGGAAGCCTACAATGATTCAGAGGATGGAAATAACCTTATTCAGAAAACAGTGCAAACACCATACACCATGCTGTGCACACAAAAGCATACTTGATTCGTCTACACGACAGAAGAGGATCTTCCAGAAGCAGCTAGCCCTCCAGAACAGCCTCCTGATGCGAATAACTTCACATTTCCTGACACATGTAGACGTCCCCCACCTCCCACTTCCTCTAATTGTGGGACAACTTTCTCTCCAGGGACTTCATCACCCACAGCCACCTCTCAGCCCTGACAGGAGACACCACAAAAATCCACAAACAAGCAAAAGGCTGAATCCAAACATCGGCAGCTGTCTCGTCCACCCAGGCAGACACACTCTGCACTCTTAAGGCTTCCATCGGTAACTGCAATTATCATTTCTCCTCGGCAACGACGTCTTCGGTTGTGGGCTGTTTTATGCCCTCGGTTTCACTGCAGATGTGGTAGAACATTCTGATTTCACAGTGGGTCGTCTTGTAACAGATGGGCGGTTTCTACCTCGAGATGAACTGCTTTCTTATGCCTGTCATTCATCCTGCACAGCCACGTAGGTTCCTCTGGCCTGCCGGCACTAGCTGACGTCTTCAGGAAAGTAGAAGGAGTCTTCTGATGACACAAGGCTGGGAAATGAGCCTTGTTTGTCAAACAGAAATAGAGCAACACCTTAAGACTTCTGCCCGTTGGGCTCAAGATCACTTGGCCTGGCCTGAAGCAGGACCCTGTGCCCCAGCTGTGGACAAAATGTTGAGGCCAAGAAACTTGTTGATGGGGGAGGGTTAAGGCCCCCCCTTTTATAATTCAAACACTGACCTACACAGTTGCCAACAGACTTCACTCCAACTTCCAAGACTGGCCAACCTAGACTTTCATTTACAAATGTGGGCCATGAAGAGTCAAAGAGTAGACATTTGAGAAGAATTAGCCACTGGAAGGAAGGATTGGGCAAACATCTTTGTAGTCTTCTTAAGAAAGCACATTTCTACATGACACCCTAGCGACAAATTTCGCAACTCCCATTTGTGTATATATATTGTGTCAGTTACAAATATTCTTACCCAGATCACAGTGCAGGCCTTGTCAAGTCACCTCCATCACAATATTCTGTTAACCATCTTGTACTTCCTGGTATTGCACACATGCAGAAGCAAGGAAAATGTACGTCATTGCACATGATAACCACCTCACCCATGTAAACTGGACTTCCCCAAATTATTGAACTTGGGAATACCTTATCACAATTGTGACAATTACTACCGAGTCACACCTGCTTTCTAAGATTTCCTTATTACCACAAGATCGTGGCACAAGACAGCTAGTCAGGCAGACTCTCATGGCCCTCGTGCAACGGCTGGAGCACCTGAATGCATCCACTTCCCCCTATGCATGAATTGTGGCAGCCGCTCCCCTGCTCCCAGGCCTGAATCACCCTGCCTTCCACCAGGGGAGTCCAACAGTCACTTCCCATTGGGAATCTTTGGGTCAAGAGAAGGTTATCATATCTGCCTTGCTACAACCCCAAGACCTAGGAACCCCAAGGTTTAGTACAGTTGGAAGGAAATAGTAGGAGATACACAAATACTTGTTGAATAAATAATCTGAAATAAATAATCTGGGCAGAGTCTATGCCCACAAAATAAAGGACACTCTCCCGGCATCGGTGAGCTCCAGCACACTGCCCACGCCCTCCTCCCAGGGGATCTCCACATTCACACCTCCACTCCCGTCCTCATAACACTCAAGCTTCTTTAGTAGAAAATGTCCATATTCCGGGGTCCAGGCTTCTGTCCTAATGAGGCTGTGAATTTCTTCCTCATCAGTTCCGGTGACAATACATATTAGTAATGAGCAATGCAAATGGTGCTGATTTTTCCTCTTAAGATGACAGCCACCGCCTATGTGGATCTCTAAGTATGATTGCAAATCCAAAATTCACTCAAAAACAAATCGTTGGTCCTTATGAGTGGACTCATCTTTGGTGTTCTTTGAAAGATTTCAGTAAATATTCAGATTGCTTTTTGCGTATCCAACTGTTGATGAGACTCTGAAAGATATAGCATCAAGACGGAGCCACAAGGCATGCTGGCATGACCCAGGATCCATCGCCCACGACCTACGTGTTTCCGCCCAAGCTTCTGCTCTCGTAGCCACAGGCCTGGGCTTCCTCGGTGTCTCCTCTGCTTCACCTCTGACCTCCCTGATTTTCCACTCTGACTCTCCTTTGTTGCTCTTCTTCCTCATCCTGACCCTGAAATGCAGGTGTGCACCGAACCTCTCTTGCAATGGACAGTCTCCTGATATTATCCTCTCCCGGGCTTACACACAAAATAACCCTCAAGTCCATACTGTGCTTCCACACCTTTTGCCTAACTCCAGATCCAAAAGCCAACTGGACATCCACGTATGTCTCAAGTTCCACTCCTCCTCCCTGGCTGAGAATCCACTCAGTGACGTCTCAAGTTCCACTCCTCCTCCCTGGCTGAGAATCCACTCAGTGACACAAGCGCCAAACCCACGCCCATTTCCACTGCTTTAGCGACAAACTCTACTTAACCACTGCCACTCCAGGCTCCACGCTGTCCATCAGAAGAACCTTTAAAAACACAGGTCCAATAGCTAAACCAGTGTTGAGCTAAAGCACGTTGGCAGGCGAGGCAATACAGGTGGTAAGCACAATTACTTATTCCAATTTTCACTCCAACACTTACAATTTTCCAGCGTCAACCCCTTACCTCCACAGTGCACCGGCACTCCTGCCACAAGATGGTGTGAAGTTCCACAAATGCTGCTCTTTCTGCCCAGAATGCCTATGGCCAACTAGGCAACTCCTTTTAACCCCTTCAGGACTAGCTGGGGCTTCGCTCTCCAGTGGCGTCTCCCTGACACTCGCCCAGTGAGTGGGCTCAGCCATTCCTCCTCTTGGTACCACCGTTCCTTGCACGGACCTCCATCAAGCTCCCCCAGAGTATGGTTATTTGTTCGTAGGTCTCTCTCCTACTTTCTGATGAGTGGCTTGGGACAGGAAGGATTTTATTCATATTTACTTAAGCCTTAATACCTCATACCATACTTTTCACATAACCGATGTTCAGTGAACATCTACCAAGTGTGTAGAAAAAAATGTACTGCTACGGGTTGAATTGTGTTCCCCCCAAACTCATATGCTGAAGTCCTACCCCTCTCTCCTCTAGGACTCAGAATGTGACTTTATTTGGAAATATAATCATTGCAGATGGAATTAGCTAAGATGAGGTCATACAGGAGTAGGGTGGTCCTTAATCCAATAAGGCTAGTGTACTTTTTGAAACGGAAATTTGGACACAGGCACACACATACACAGAGCAACATGTGAAGAAGGATGCAGAGATCAGGGTGATGCTCCTGCAAGGAAAGGACACAAAAGATTGCCAGCAACCAGCAGAGAGGATGCAACAGATTCCCTGTCATGGCCCTCACAGGAGCCCTGGTGTCACCTCGACCACGGACTCCAAGCCTGCAGAGCTGTGAGGCGATCCATATCTCCGTGTGAACCACTCGTTCTGTAGTTCTTTGTTATGGCAGCCCTAGAACACTTTAACATTTACTGAGTGTATAAATGAATAAAGTCACTCAGAACAGTCATTACCTGGATATCTGCAGTGCGCCTTTCATGCGCTTGGCTAAGCAGCAAACCCAGTAGCAGAATTCGGCGGAATTCCGCCCACAGGCGACACTGTGTTTAGCTCTGTCTGTGCATGCTTCCTCCTCTCTCTATGCAGGTTTTGAAAGGGAAAATGGGTTTTCCCACATAAATTTTCAACACTAAGTTTTTGTTTCTGCTTGGAGAAAACCCTACAGGCAGGAAAAGTCACTAAAGAGCAGACAAATGGTGACAGTAAAGACTTGAAAACAGCTGGAAAGGTGTTCCCAGTCAGCTGCTTTGGTGTTTCTGCCTCGTCTTACCTCCTCGGCACTGCCTTCTTTCCTCTGATCACTGCTAGGCCATCACAGACTTTTAGTAGATCTCCAGAAACCACCTTCCCCCAAATGGAAAAAGACAATGCTAACACGCCAACGTCACCTTGTAGTCAAATGCCAGTCACCTCCTTGCATCTTTCACTGTTTCTCACTTGAAAACCTGGCACACACACCATGAACTGATGGAGGAACCCAGAACCTTCACAGACCTGAATCACCAATGCCCAAGTTGCCTGCATGAGTCACTGTCATGGGAGCAGGAGTGTCGGGCGAGTGTGGCTAAGATCGTCAAAGGGAATATTAACAGAACGGAGACCCAGATGCTCAGGACTCTTCCCCTCTGGCATTTGGGGTTCTTGTGGAGTCTGCTTCCAGCTCCCACTCACTTTACTCTAAATCTGGCTGAAAGTACAGAGCTTTTCCCTAAAGATAACTTTGGCAGGAAAACCACATATTTTAATGTGAAATGATTCACAATGAAAATCTGACACTTTATAAAAGCTCATTAAAATTGTTAAACATTGATGGGTTTGTTAGATGGCCCTACTGTTCCATTTGACCTGACGACACCTCTTCCTTTTCTCACTGGTATCTGGCTTTGAGGGCTGGTTGTTACACAACAGGCTGGGACGGTTTTCCTATTAAAACCAAAACTGGCAATGTGCCCTAAGAATTTCATTGACAATATATATTCTATTTTAGTAATAGAAAGAAACAAAGTTTGTCCGTTGGAGCAAATTTAAACTAAAATAACTGACTTACAAGCATTTCAAATCCTAGTCATTTTCATTTTAAACCAGCATTTCCCTTACTATAACTAAATGTATTTCTGAATAGCAATGTAACTGTACACAGATGTAAGAGAAAAACACTAATCAGCCATCACCTTGCCCATAAAGCAACAAAACTAGGAATTTAAGTTTCATCAAGGTCATCAAAAATCCCAATCACTTAC
Source organism: Phataginus tricuspis (assembly GCA_029783875.1). Classification (NCBI taxonomy): domain Eukaryota; kingdom Metazoa; phylum Chordata; class Mammalia; order Pholidota; family Manidae; genus Phataginus; species Phataginus tricuspis. Next base: position 98,491,764 of record JAQQAC010008350.1, on the reverse strand, counting down.
ACATACATAAGATTAATTATGAGGTCAAAGGAGAAATTAAATGTATAATACCCAGATTACTTATAAACAAAACAAATGAGAACACTTGACATGATTCCTTAGCATGTGTTTAAAGTTGCTTTCAGAGGCAAACGCATAGCCTTAATGTTATTAGAGAAAAGAAAGAAAAAAAAGGACTAAACTCTCAAAGAATTTAGAAAATAGAAATCATAGAAAAGAGCAAGACTGAATTAATTCAAACATTAAAACAAAATATTACTGAAAAATACACACACACCTTCTCTTTCAAATGGACTAAGCTCTAGCATATCCAAAAAATACAGAAAGGGGGTCAAGGAAAATAAAATGAGAAATGGAAAATGGAGAATGATACATATGGAAGACACCCACGATGTTAAGCGTTCTGTGTTTGGAACCCAAGGGAACCGCGTCAAATCTTAAGTCAGCCACTTGCTAGCTATGAGATACTAGGCATATTTACCTTCTTAAGACTCCATTTTATCTATAAATGAGAAATAGAAAGCTTATAAAATGATAAAATGTGGGGAACTGCCTTTGAATCTCAGCCTCGCCACGAGGGTGGCCGCTGAGAACTGCCTTTGAATCTCAGCCATGCCACAAAGATGGCCACTGAGAACTCAGCCGCGCTGCGGGGGTGGCCGCTGAAAGCCCCCTGGGGTTTAGCTGTGCCCACTCCAGTCCGCTTCTTACGTCAGAGACAGCTGCGCATGCACACAACTCTGAGCGTGACTTGGAAAAGTGAAAGTCGCCTTATTAGCATAGGTGACCGATCAGGAGAGACTTCACTCTATATATCCCATGCCCTGAGCCCCAATAAACGAGTTCTTCCTTCGAGTGAACTTCCTGTCGCGTCTGATTGTCTCCGGTGGCAGCGGCAGCTGTGAGCGGCGGCGGTGCCGAGCACCGGAGGCTGCGGGAACGGGCGGACAGTCGGCGCTTACCTCCCTTGCTCTGCCTGTCAGGGCAAGCCCCTCTCCCTCCCTTCTTTTCCCTCCATTGGCTCAGAGGGTTATGGAAAGAGCTTGTAACACAAAGAGCTGTAGTCCTGACCGAGAGCAGGACCGGTGGGAGAGAGGCTAAAAACTCCGATAATAAAATACTATGACCTCCTCAGTTTTTGTGAAAGTCAAAAAAGTACTTCATTGTACCCAGGAACTAGTAAGCATCCAAACAATATTCCAGCTCACTCCTAAGCCTTCTGGTATGTGAGTTTGATCCATAAAGCCCTACAATCCCTTCTCACACCTGCTTGGGCATTAATCACTTGACAGGGTCCCATTAGGTCCACTGGGCAGGTGACACTTGTAATTTCATCTTCAAAATAATGCAGTTTGTAGAAGTGGGGGAAAAGTCAAACCAGATTTGAAGTGAAACTGACATGGCTTTGTATGAGCTGGGGGGGCACAGATGGCAGAGCATGATTTGAGAGGGTCAAAATGTCCTTGAAAAACTGTGTCCTTACAGCAGTTTTGTGCTACAGGAAGTCTCCTATTAAAATGTAGAGAGGAGACCTGGTTAGAATCTGCCTGCATAAAGGAGGAAATTGAAATGGCAACAGTGAGATAATGTCTAGGAACAGAATAACAAAGAGGAAAGAAAAGAATTTAGAAAACAAGGAGAGATTCAAGATGGCGGCATGAAAGGTGACACGGAGAACTCCTCCCAAAACCACAAATAGTACAAAAATATAGTTAATTAATACAACTAACACTAAAACAGCAACAAGAAAGAAGGCTGAACCAGACCGCATACAGACCTCACGAACAGAGCAGACCTCACGAAACAGGGTAACGTACAAAAGCCTTAATCCAGCAGGACCCAGGCCCTTCCCCCACCCCAGCTCACAAGCGGGAGGAAGAGAAATGGAACGGGGAAGGGGTGGAAGCCTGGGACTGCTGGACACCTAGCCCTGGAGATCTGCTTTGTGAGCAGAAACCCATATTGTGTGGTGCTCTGGGTATTGGGGAGCTCAGACAGGTGGAGTGCTTGGTAGACTGACATTCTGGCCATTTGTGGAAGAGGGAATCCACACCTGGCCGCTCTGTGTCAGATGAGGGGTGGGCCATCTGAGAGGCTTCATAGCAGCAAGAGGGCTGCTGAAGAGACAGGGTTTGCATGGAGCTTGCTGCACGGGAGAAGGGAGAGCTGGACAAGGTTGTCTGGGCACGCTCTGCCCAGCTGGTTGGGAACTTTGAGGAGCTTCAGGTGCTCCATCCCCCTGGCTGCCTACTCAGCTCCGAGGCCCCCCACTGTGACACACAGCATGCCAAGCCTTCCTCCTGGCCTGACAGTACCAGCTCACGAACCAGCAGTCACTGCGCTGGCATCAGGCCAGCCAGAGGGAGGCCCCACCTACAACAGCTAGAGACACAAAGCACAGAGGCTTACACGTGTGTGCTCGGCCCACTAGCTCTGACACTGGAGACAGGCACCACAGATGGGAATCAAGAAACAGATCTTTCCTACCCCCGGGTACCAGCTCTGCTCCCCAATGACCCCCAAACTCACTCTAGGGGCTGAGCAGCTCCAGAGACTGGAGTTTCTGCACACTAGTGGGTACCACACAGAAATATGAAATGTCAAAAGAACATGGTTCAGACCAAAATCTCACAAACCCCAGAAAAAAGGGCCAAATGAAACTGAACTCACTGATCTTCCTGAAAGAGAGTTCAAAATAAAAATTATAAACATGCTGATGGAGTTACAGAAAAATATTCAAGAACTCAGGAATGAATTTAAGTCAGAGATTCAATCATTAAGAAATTCCATATCTGAAATGAAACATACAATGGAGGGATTTAAAAGCAGATTAGATGTAGTTGAGGACATGGTAAATGGAATAGAAATTAGAGAAGAGGAATACAAAGAAGCTGAGGCACAGAGAGAAAAAAGAATCTCTAAGAATGAAAGAATATTGAGAGAACTGTGTGACCAATCCAAACGGAACAATATTCACATTATAGGGGTACCAGAAGAAGAAGAGAGAGAAAAAGGGATAGAAAGTGTCATTGAGGACGTAATAGCTGAAAACTACCCCAATCTGGGAAAGGAGATAGTCTCTCAAGCCATGGAGGTGCACAGATCTCCCAACACAAGGGACCCAAGGAAGACAACATCAAGACATATAATAATTAAAATGGCAAAGATCAAGGATAAAGACAGACTTTTAAAAGCAGCTAGAGAGAGAAAAAGATCACATACAAAGGAAAATCCATCAGGCTATCATCAGACTTCTCAACAGAAACCTTACAGGCCAGAAGAGAGTGGCATAATATATTTAATGCAATGAAGCAGAAGGGCCTTGAACCAAGAATACTCTACCCAGAAAAGTTATCATTTAAATTTGAAGGAGGGATTAAACAATTTTCAGATAAGCAAAAGCTGAAAGATTTACCTCCCACAAACCACCTCTACAGTGCATTTTGGAGGGACTCCTATAGATGGAAGTACCCCTAACACTAAATAGATGTCACCCAAGGGATAGACAAAGAGTACAGAATATGATTCATAACACAAAGAATGGAGGAGGAAGAAAAAGGAGGAAAATAAGAAGAACCTTTAGATTGTGGTTGTAATAGCATAAGAAATTAGTTAAATTAGACTGTTAGATAGTAAGAGAATTACCCTTGACACTTTGGCAACCATGAATCTAAAGCCTGTAATGCCAACAAGTACATACCTATCGATAATCACCCTAAATGTAAATGGTCTGAATGCACCAATCAAAAGACACAGAGTTACTGAATGGATAAAAAAACAAGACCCATCTATATGCTGCCTACAAGAGACTCACTTCAAACCCAAGGACATACACAGACTGAAAGTAAAGGGATGCAAAAAGATATTTCATGCAACTAACAGTGAGAAAAAAAGCAGGAGTTTCAGTACTTGTATCAGACAAAATAGACTTCAAAACAAAGAAAGTCACAAGAGACAAAGAAGGACATTACATAATGATAAAGGAGTCAGTCCAACAAGAAGATATAACTATTAAAAATATCTAGGCACCCAACACAGGATCACCTACATATGTGAAACAAATAATAACAGAATTAAAGGGGGAAATAGAATGCAATGCATTCATTTTAGGAGACTTCAACACACCACTCACTCCAAAGAACAGATCAACCAGACCGAAAATAAATAAAGAGACAGAGGCACTGAACAACATATTAGAACAGATGGACCTAATGGACATCTACAGAACACTCCATCCAAAAGCAACAGGATACACTTCTTTTCAAATGCACATGGAACATTTTCAAGAATAGATCATATACTAGGCCACAAAAAGAACCTCAGTAAATTCAAAAATATTGAAATTGTACCAACCAGCTTCTCAGACCACAAGGGTATGAAACTAGAAATAAAGTATGCAAAGAAAATGAAAAAGCCTACAAACACATGGAGGCTTCACAATATGCTCCTAAATAACCAATGGATCAATGACCAAATAAAAACAGAGATCAAGCAATATATGGAGACTAAGGACAGCAATAATTCAACACCACAACATCTGTGGGTGCAGAAAAGGCCGTGCTAAGAGGGAAATATATTGCAATACTACAGGCCTACCTCAGGAAAGAAGAAAAATCCCAAATGAACAGTCTAAACTCACAATTAATGAAACTAGAAAAAAAAAGAAACAATGAGATGCAAAGTCAGTAGAAGGAAGGACATAATAAAGATTAGAGCAAAAATAAATAAAATTGAGAAGAACAAAACAATAGAAAGAATCAATGAAAGCAGGAGCAGGTTCATTACAAAATAGATAAACCCCTAGCCAGACTTATCAAGAAAAAAAGAGAGTCTACTCACTTAAACAGAATCAGAAATGAGTAAGGAAAAATCACTACAGACACCACAGAAATACAAAGAATTTTGAGAGAATACTATGAAAAATATATGGTAACAAACTGGATAATCTAGAAGAAATGGACAACTTTCTAGAAAAATATAACCTTCCAAGGCTGACCCAGGAAGAAACAGAGAATCTGAATAGACCAATTGCCAGCAAAGAAATTGAATTGGTAATCAAAAAACTACCTAAGAACAAAACACCTGGACCAGATGGTTTCACTGCTGAATTATTTTTTATTTTGCTATTATATATATACAATGACATGAGCAACATTATGGTTACTAGACTCCCCCTATTATCAAGTCCCCACCACAGACCCCCATTGCAGTCACTGTCCATCAGCATAGAAGGATGTTACAGAATCACTACTTGTCTTCTCTGTGTTATACTGCCTTCCCCGTATCCCCCCACCCATCCCCACCCCAGCTACATTATGTGTGCTAATTGTAATAGCCCTTTTTCCCCCTTATCCCTCCCTTCCCACTCATCTACCCCAGTCCCTTCCCCTTTGGTAACTGTTTCACTGCTGAATTTTATCAAACATTTAGTTAAGACGTAATACCCATCCTTCTTTAAATTTTCCACAAAGTAGAAGAGGAAGGAATACTCCCAAACTGATTCTATGAGACCAAATCACATCACTCTAATACCAAAACAAGACAAAGACACCACAAAAAAAGAAAATTACAGACCAATATCCCTGATGAACATAGATGCAAAAATACTCAACAAAATACTAGCAAACCGAATTCAAAAATACATCAAAAAGATCATCCATCATGATCAAGTGGGGCTCATCCCAGGGATGCAAGGATGGTACAACATTCGAAAATCCATCAACATCATCCACTATATCAACAAAAAGGACAAAAACCACATGATCGTCTCCATAGATGCTGAAAAAGCATTTGACAAAATTCAACATCCATTCATGATAAAATCTCTCAACAAAATGGGTATAGAGGGCAAGTACCTCAACATAATAAAGCCATATATGACAAACCCACAGCCAACATTATACTTCTTAACACAGAGAAGCTGAACGTTTTTCCTTTAAGATCAGGTACAAACAAGGATGCCCACTCTCCCCTCTTTTATTCAACATAGTTCTGGAGGTCCTAGCCACGGCAATCAGACTACACAAATAAATAAAATGAATCCAGATTGGCAAGGAAGAAGTCAAACCATCCCTGTTTGCAGATGACATGATATTTTACGTAAAAATCCCTAAAGAATCCACTCAAAAACTACTAGATCTAATATCTGAATTCAGCAAAGTTGCAGGATACAAAATTAATACACAGAAATCTGTTGCATTCCTATACACTAATGATGAACTAGCAGAAAGAGAAATCAGGAAAACAATTCCATTCACAATTGCATCAAAAAGAATAAAATATCTAGGAATAAACCTAACCAAGGAAGTGAAAGACCTAATCACTGAAAACTACAAGGCACTCATGAAATTAAAGAGGAAACTAATAAATGGAAATTAATCCCATGCTCTTGGCTAGGAAGAATAAACATTGTCAAAATGGCTATACTACCTAAAGCAATCTACAGATTCAATGCAATCCCTATCAAACTACCAACAGCTTTCTTCAACGAACTGGAACAAATAACTCTAAAATTCATATGGAACCACAAAGGACCCCGAATAGCCAAAGCAATCCTGAGAAGGAGGAATAAAACAGGGGGAATTACACTCCCTGACTTCAAGCACTACTACAAAGCCACAGTAATCAAGACAATTTGGTATTAGCACAACAACAGACCCACAGACCAGTGGAACAGAATAGAAAGTCCAGACATTAACCCAAACATATACGGTCAATTAATATATGAAAAGAAGCCATGGATATACAATGGGGAAATGACAGTCTCTTCAACAGCTGGTGTTGACAAAACTGGACAGCTACATATAAGAGAATGAAACTGGATTATTGTTTAACCCCATACACAAAAGTAAGCCAGAAATGGATCAAAGACCTGAATGCAAGTCATGAAACCATAAAACTCTTAGAAAAAATATAGGCAAAAATCTCTTGAACGTAAACATGAGCAACTTCTTCATGAACATATCTCCCTTAGGCAAGGGAAACAAAAGCAAAAATGAACAAGTGGGACTATATCAAGCTGAAAAGTTTCTGTACAGCAAAGGACACCATCAGTAGAACAAAAAGACATACTACAGTATGGGAGAATATATTCATAAATGACATATCTGATAAAGGATTGACATCCAAAATATATAAAGAGCTCACACACCTCAACAAACAAAAAGCAAATAATCCAATTAAGAAATGGGCAGAGGACATGAATAGAAATTTCTTCTCTAAAGAAGAAATTCAGATGGCCAACAGGACATGAAAAGATGCTCCACTTCGCTGATTATCAGAGAAATGCAAATTAAAACCACAATGAGATATCACCTCACACCAGTGAGGATGGCCACCATCCAAAAGACAAACAACAGCAAATGTTGGCAAGGATGTGGAGAAAGGGGAACCCTCCTACACTGCTGGTAGGAATGTAAATTAGTTCAACCATTGTGGAAAGTAGTATGGAGGTTCCTCAAAAAACTCAAAATAGAAATACCATTTTACCCAGGAATCCCACTCCTAGGAATTTACCCTAAGAATGCAGCAGCACAGTTTGAAAAAGACATGCACCCCTATGTTTATTGCAGCACTATTTACAATAGCCAAGAAATGGAAGCAACCTAAGTGTCCATCAGTAGATGAATGGATAAAGAAGATGTGATACATATACACAATGGAATATTATTCAGCCATAAGAAGAAAACAAATCCTACCATTTGCAACAATATGGATGGAGCTGGAGGATATTATGCTCAGTGAAATAAGCCGGGCGGAGAAAGACAAGTGCCAAATGGTTTCCCTCATTTGTGGAGTATAACGACGAAGCAAAACTGAAGGAACAAAATAGCAGCAGACTCGGAGACTCTAAGAAGGAACTAGTGGTTACCAAAGGGGAGGGGTGTGGGAGGGCGGGTGGGGAGGGAGGGAGAAGGGGATGGAGGGATATTATGTTTAGTACACATGGTGTGGGGGGTCACGGGGAAAACACTGTAGTACAGAGAAGGGAAACAGTCTGTGGCATCTTACTACACTGATGGACAGTGACTGCATTGGGGTATGGGTGGGGACTTGATAACATGGGCAAATGTAGTAACCACATTGTTTTTTCATGTGAAACCTTCATAAGAGTATATATCAATAATACCTTAATCAAAAATTTTTTTAAAAACTGAAGGAACAAAACAGCAGCAGACTCACAGAAACCAAGAATGGACTAACAATTACCAAAGGGAAAGGGACTGGGGAGGATGGGTGGTAAGGCAGGGATAAGGGGGAAAAGGGGCATTATGATTAGCACACATAATGTAGTGGGGGGGGGACATGGGAAAGACAGTATTTACAGAGAAGACAGGTAGTAATTCTATAGCATCTTACTATGCTGATGGACAGTGACTGTAATGGGGTATGTGGGGGGGACTTGATAATAGGGGGGTCTAGTAACCATAATGTTGTTCCAGGGATTGTACATTAACAATACCAAAAGAAAAAAAAAAAGAAAACAGGCTCAGGAGGGAAAAAATGGAGGTGAAAAGGGATCAATTGGGTGCATTAGAGAAAAAACAGATTAATGTCCCCATAGTGACTAACATTATCATTTCCTGTGTGCCAGCTACTGTGCTAAGGGCTTTTCTCGGAAGCATCCATTCAGTTCTCACCATACATCTACAAAGTGGTCTTACTGCTCTCTTCTACTGAGGAGAAACCTGCACAGTGACGTCACTGACCTGGGTCCTAGAGTGAGTTAATGGCTAAAACCAGAATCTACAAACAGGCAAACACACCCCAGGGTCCATACCTCACTGCTCAAGCCTCTTCCTGGTGTCACAGATAAGTGTCCCAGGGACCAAGGAGTCTAAAGAAGGGAGGGGTCATCATAAGTGTCAATCCTACAGAAAACTTGGAGCCAGAAGCTCTCAAACTTCCAGAATGAAGCTTCAGTGGAGTAACTGTGGCTAAACACAGAGAACAGATAACAATCCTTTAGGAAGAAAAGGAAAGTGATAGAGGGCAGTTGGCTTGAAAATACTTTCCATCCAAGGAACCAACAGCTAAAGAGACGAGGGTACATACACAGGATGTGGAAAGGGGAGGGAAGGAATGGAGCTATTTGGTCAAGCCTGAGAACAGGGCAAACTAGAAGTAATAACCGGTCACTGATGGAGAATGATGATGGAGAGAGGAAAGCAGAAAAGAAAAAATGCCAGGCAACATCTTTCCCAGAAGGAAAGTTCATGACAGTAAGAGCATCTTCTCTTTGAACAAATACAGGTTCATCAACAACAAAAAACACACAACCTGATTTAAAAATGGGCCAAGGACTTGAATAGACATTTCTCCACAGAAGATATTCAGATGGCCAATAAACTCATGAAAAGATGCTCCACATCACTAATTATTAAGGAAATATAATTCAAAACCACAATGAGATATCACTTCACACCCACTAGGACTTCTATTATAAAAATTAATTTTAAAAGAAATTAACAGGTGTTGACCAATATGTCAAGAAACTGGACATTTTCATGACCACCTTGTGCATTGCTAGTAGCAATGTAAGATGGTGGAACACTGTGGAAGAGTATAGCAGTTCCTCAAAAATTTTAACATAGAATTATTCATATGATCCAGTAATTCCACTTCTGAGTGTATACCCAAAAAAAAAAAAAAACACGAAAGCAAGGAGTTAAACAGGTATTTGTACACCCATGTTCAAGCAAGACTACTCACAATAGCCAAAAGGTGGAGGCAACCCAAGGGTCCATTGATGGATGAATGGATAAACAAAATGTAGTCATTACATACGGTGGTGTACTATTCAGCCTGTAAGAGTACAGAAAGTCTGATACATCCTACAACATGGATGAGCCTTGAAGACGTTATGCTAAGTGAAATAAGCCAGTCACAAAGGGACAAATACTGTAGGATTCTACCTATTTGAGGTCCTTAGAGCAATTAAATCCATAGAGACAGAAAGTAGAATGGGGGTGCCAACAGCCTGGGACTGTGGGAAGAAGTGACTACTAATGAATACAGTTTCCTTTTGAAGTAATGGAAATGTTCTGCAACTAGACTGTAGGGATGGTTGCACAATGTTGCAAATGTACTAAATGTCATGGAATTGTGAAAAAAAAAAGGTCAAATTAATTCATGTATATTTTACCATGATAATGAAATGGAATTTGGGGTTCACTGAATTGTAAACTTCATGGGTAAAATTTATGATATTGATATTATATGCCAATAAACCTATTAATAAAAAAAAAGAAAAGGACAGAAAAGACTCAAAACCACAGGGAATGTAGTGTCTTTTCTCCTTGGCAAGATTTCCCAAACTGTACCCCATCAGACATCAAGAGGACCTGAGTGTGGTTGGGGGCAATGGATGGGGAGAGATGGGTCTGCAAGTTGGAGAACCACTGGAATAAACTAAATTAAACAGGCTTCTTTACTGAAGGACTTTTGGAAATTTTTACATAGTTAATATGCAGAGTGAATCTCAGAAAAAAATATTCATAGTCAGAGTTGCCCAAATTTCTTTGATCCTAGAACAGTTTGTGAGAAACGCATCCCATACACTAATGGAGAAATCAAACAGATACAAAATTGACTAAGTGGGGTTATAGCGGAGTCAAAAGTACAGGTGGGTGCTTGGGACAGTGAGTGCCACCAGGTTGTACGAATCTGAATAAGGAGGAACCGACTGCATGAAAAATGTCTCTCTAACATCATAATTCTTCTTCTCTGACTGTGGAAGACTCCCACATGGTGTTCGATGTTATCCGTGTTCATTAGCCTGAAGAAGCTCCTCCATTTTACCTGATGAAAAAACACGGGCATTCAGCAAGTCCAGCACACTGGTAGAGCTCCACAGAGCTGGGCGTGGGCTCCCTATGGTTTGTGGGTTATTCCCCTGTGTTTGAAATACCTGACAATTTGAGAAAGAAAAAAAAATTTAACACTTCCAAGCTACATCCTCAATCTGGAGGCAGTCTGAAACCTGATATACCCTGAAAGCAACTTGTAATTATAGGATGAACAGAGACTAAATCAACCAATCATAATCATCCATGATTCCAGCCACACCTCCTCCTCCTTCATATCCTCAGGCAATAGAAAAGCAAATAAACCTGATAACCAGAACACAAACTAAAGAGAAGAGAAGAAAAAAAATAAATTTCATGTAGGAAGACAAACAATGAAGAATAATTCACTCAAATTATATCTAAAGGTACATCTGAACCTGCCCTCGTTAAATATACTTGGCATGAGAGAAAAATGGCAGAGTGAATATGTGTAACTACTACAGGAGAGAAGGGAGCGCAAAGGGGCAGAAGTGTATGAAAGACAAATGAAGAAGCCAGCCTGGAAAAAGACTCTGTCCTACAAGCAGGCTGGAAGTGGTCCCATAGGTTCTGTTGATGCTCAGGGAGCCGAAGAGAAACATCCCTGGATGGCTGCATTAATTCTCCATCACTGGTTTCATCCCACACGGAACACATCTAGCCTGGAGATTGATTTGGAATTTTTCATCAGAAACAGAATAGGCGGAGTTGTAAACTTCAACAGCAATGCCCAGGAATGCCTTCAGATAATTATAGAGAGTCAGAGGCTAAATAAAAGGGTTGGGGCAACAAATTAAATATTGGGCCCCTGACATTCGTCATTTTATTCCAGCAATTCTGCTATTGTGCAAAAGAGTTGGGGCACATTTGGGGGGGGGGCATTACTTTTAATACCAAGGGGTTCTTTTTCATCCAATAACAGAAAACGAGTTCCATTATTTTATTTTCATACCTCATTCTTGATCCAAAACAATCTTACTCAGCACAGTAAAGGGCTTGGCACATAACAGGCAAATAATAATAATATCTATGACCTATGTAGCACTTATGTCCTGGCACCGGCCTAAAGCTTTATATATATGGAAATTTAATTTAATTCTCTTAACTGCTCCTCTGAATACATACCATTATTATGTTTGATTTCAGTTGAGGAAACTGAGGCCCAGAGAAATCAAGGAACTTGCTCATGGTCACGTTCCCCACAGAGCTGGGGTGTGAACACAGCACCTGGCCCAGGGCCCAAACTCCATCGCTACATGAATATCTGTCCAATCAGTGAATGGATGATCGGCTACTTTATTTACCCAACTTGGTCCCAAACACCTTCTGGCTCCTTTTCTTCTATTGAGGCTATAGGGAGAATGTTCAAAATTAGATATAAAAAATCTGGTTGATTTGCTTTTCGTATGAGTCTCGTTACACAATACTTGAATCTTCTAATTCTGGTTTCCACTCAAGGCCACACTAGTTGTCAAAATCTCTGTAAATCATCTTCCCCACCCTGTCTCCTTGCTTCTTCACACACAGGCTCAGATAACTCTCCCATCGTAGACAACAGAAGTCTAATTAAAGCCTGCAGAAGGCCAACCACCCAGGAACCCCCGAACTCAGGCCAAGGGCAAAGGAGAAGAGCCTGCATTAGGAGGCCTGGGAGGGGCCCTCTCCCATGCGAGGGGGTTCCCTGGAGGCAGAGAGGGGAAGCAGAGGGGAGCAGGAGAGAGGTCAGCAGACCACCACAGGAGGCTACAAACCTGGGGTCACCCAAGGGTGCCAATGGGGCAGGGGGCAGAAAGAAGGCTCTGAGCCCCTGTTAACAGCTGCATTCCAGTGGACAGGGATGTGGTAGCTCAACGTCTGTCAGCTTCATCCCAGTCAGCAAGCCAGTAACTGGGGAGATGCTGACAAGGGCTGAGCATGTTTCACGGCTATTGGAACCAGGATTCAAGACCAGGACCTAGTCCTGGGAGAAAACCAAGTAGAAATTTGATCAGAAGTTCAGCCAGATGGACAAGCATCCTGGGGAGGCAAAGGTTCCCCTGGGACACCAGTGCCTGGTTCGGAGCCCAAGGCCAACCCCTGCCCAGGAAGGAGGCGATGGCACCCCCGGAGCCCTTCCAGGATTGGTCTAAACCGGCCTGGGGCCGCAGTTGTCCAGTGCCCGCGGCTGGTGAGCAGCACGGGGGAAGGAGAGCTGTGTGCTGGTGTCCCCCGGGAAAGGATGACGATTAGCACCCAACACAGAGGCCTGGACATTTACGTCGAATCTCAGAAAATCAGACATTAACAGAAGCCCTGGTTTATTCAATGTACCTACTCAGAAATCCTACAAAGGAAAAGGGGCTGGGTCTGGAAGAACCTCTGGGAAGACAACACTGTCCTTGTCAGTTTTTTGAGGTGACACCTTAGGGAAATACCTAAATGGAAGTTTGTACCTTTTGACCCCCTTCACCCGTTCTGCCAGCCCTCTGCCCCTGCCTCTGGTGACCGCCAACCTGTTCTCTAATCTGTGAATTCAGTTTTTCTTTTTTAAGGTCCCATATGCAAGTGAGGTTGTACGGTATTTGTCTTTCTCTGACTTAGTTCACTAAAGCAAAGTCATGAAGTGCTCCCTATTTGAACCAGGTGACATATTACCACCCTTGTTAAAGAGGAAACACATAAAAGATGGACTATATAACTTCACTGAAGTATTTTATCACAGGTAAGGATGAGCCGACTCAGCATGTATTTACCTTCAAATGGGACCCTAGGAATTTCCTGTCTATAAAATACTCTACTCAACAGCCATTCCCCACCCCAGTCACTGGAAGGTGACACTTCCCAGATCTCTGTCTTCGTTCAATTCTACCCCTCCATCTCACAGTATAAGGGCAGAAATAGCAAATGCGGGAGATGTGGAGATGGGAGGTGATGTTAACATTTCCTGAAGATAGATACGTAACGAAGATTTTTGTGTTTGTCAGGCTAATGTAAAGAAGAGTGAACAAAACTTCACAGCATCTGATTACTGCAGGCGTGGAAAGGGCTATTATTGGAGGCTCTTTTTATCCCCAACAAATCAGAAACCTAAGCAAACGACAAAAAAAAAGTGAAACAAACAGAATTTAAAAAACAGGGTAGAAGCATTATTTACTGCACATATTACACACACACACTGGTACAGATATTGTAAAAATGTTGATTATAAAATCTCAAGGCACCTCATGCATTTGGGAATGAGCTAAAGAGACTCCTACCTCATCCTCTCCACAACTTCAAACCCCTCCTGTGCAGAATGCTATGCTGTTGGGGGGTTTTGTGGGTTTGTTTTGGGTTTTTTTTTCCAGACTGGGTTATTCATTTTAACTGTGAGATGTTTCTATCCCATGTTAATTCTCTAATCATAAATTGCACTGCTCTGCCCACCCAGTAACACAACTTCCTCAGTGTCTGGTCTGAGTAGTTAAAATATTTCATAAATGAATACATTATTATCAATACCAAATAACAATAACAACCCAAATAAAAAGTGGGCAAAGGATCTAACAGACATTTTTCCAAAGAAAGTAAACATGGCCAACAGGTACATGCAAACACGCTCAACATCTTCATCCTCACGGAGGTGCCAGTCAAACCACAAGGAGATGTCATCTTCCAAGTGTTCGGATGGCTATTACCGAAAAAAATAAGAGACAACACATGCGGGTCAGGATGTGGATGGTGGGGCTGTAACCTGGCAGAGCAGTTATGGAATACCGCATGGAGGTTCCTCAAGAAATTAAAACTACAACTACCATATGATCCAGCAAGTCCACTTCTGAGCATACAATCCAAAGTAAATGAAAACATTATCTGCAAAAGATAACCTGCACTCTCCTGTGTTCGAGGCAACATTATCACAATATCCAAGGTGCAGAAACAGCCTAAATGTCTCTGGACGGATGACAGATAAAGAAAATGTGATATAAACATGAGGTGGAATATTAGTCAGCCTTTAAAAAGAAGGAAATCCTACTGATTTCCACAACATAGATGTGGAGGGCATCATGCTAAATGAAATAAACCAGACCAAGGCAAATACTCCCTGCTATCACTTACATGTGAAATCTTTAAAAAAAGAAGTCAAATTCACAGAATAGAAAAATGGTTGCGGGGTTTCAGGGGGGGTAACAAGGAGAGGTTCTGGGGATCTAATGAATGACACCATCACTGTAGTTACTAACACTGGACTGTAAAATTGAAGTTTGCCTAGAGAATAGAACTTAAATGTTCTTACCCTCAAAAAGGTGGATTTTTTAAAAGAATGCACTGTTTGATCAAGTCGATGAAACTGATCTGTAACCATTTTATTTTCCTTAATTTTAAAAGAGAGAAAGAGGAATTTCAAAGGAAAAGGCGCAACCTGCACTAACGCGGTCCTGCGAAGTGCGCACGGTCAAATGCCCCCCAAGCCCTCCCGCGCCCCCAGCGCCCGCGTCTTCCCTGCCCGCCTCGACCCTCGCGCCCTCCCTTCTCGGGTCCCCCGCGCCCCCGCGTCTCCCGTGCCCCCCGTGCCAGTACCTCCCGGGCCATCCTCGCCACCCGCTCCCGCACCTCCCGGCCGCCCCGCGCCTTCCGGGCCCCGCGACCCCCGCCCGGCCCCGCGCACATCGCGTCCCCTGTGTGCCAGTACCTCCGGGGCTCCCGGCGCCCGCGCACCTCCCGGCCCCGACCGTGCGCCCCTCACTCCCTCGGGGGCCGGCTGGGCTGCAGCCGCAGCGAGCGCAGAGCCTCCCCGCGGCCGGCAGAGCCTGGGGCCCGCGGCGGGTCCTCGGAGGAGATGGGTCCAGACCGAGGGCGGCCTCCCCTCCGCAGGGCATTTGGGAGGTGGGAGGAGCGGC
Source organism: Phataginus tricuspis (assembly GCA_029783875.1). Classification (NCBI taxonomy): domain Eukaryota; kingdom Metazoa; phylum Chordata; class Mammalia; order Pholidota; family Manidae; genus Phataginus; species Phataginus tricuspis. The sequence continues at coordinate 98,476,079 of JAQQAC010008350.1, read as the reverse complement.
GCGCGGTGCGCACGGGAAATCTGATAGGTGAGGCGCGCGGACGGGCGGGGGACGCGGGGCACTGCGGCGGGCGGCGGGCGGGGGGCGGCTGCAGGGAGCGGCGGGAGCCCCGCGCCACGCGCGCGGGGGGCGGGAGGACCGTCGGCACGTTCTGCCTCGGGAGCCCCACGAGCAGAGCATCTTCCACCAGCACCGGACGTTCGCGCTGGTGGCATTTGCTCATGTCGCCTTAGGCCCACTCTTTGAGTTTCCCATCCAGCCCTCCCAGGGGACGGTCCCAAAGTTAACTTTAAAACCCTCTCTGTACAGGTAAGGAAGGGCTGTCTGTGCTTCTCAAACCCCAGATGCCTCCGAAAGAACTACCCTCCCCCTTTCAGAAAAGAGATGCTATTTTCGTAGCAAATGGTTGTGAGCAATGAGTCAAGGTCAGATAACGGAATCGGGAGGTAGAGGGGCTGTTTAATCCTTAGGACAGCCAAGTGAAGTAGGTACTATTTGTACTCCCATTTCACGGATAAGGAAACTGAGGCACGAATAAAGCGAGGGTTGAGTAGTAAGATAGGTGGTGCCAGTGAGACCCCAGCTTTCTCTAGTGGGAAAAATATACATAAATTTATGTACAAAAATATGCATGTATATTTCAGGCTTGGGGTCATATCATTGACCATCTGATTCCATGATTGTCGACCCGGACTGCACAGTAAAATCGCCCTGGCAGCGTTCAAACTTCAGGGCCCAGGCCCTGCCCCAGGCCAAGGAATCTGACTTCTCTTCCTTAATCGAGATTCTGCGATAGGATCAGAACAGCAGCAGGTCCGTTTCCCCACAGTGAGCACGGGATCCTTCCTGAGCAAAGATGGAGCGAGCTAATGTGGGGGAGATGGAAGCAGAAACCCCCAAATATTTAGCGAGACGAAGCGCCAAAGCCTGCAAGTGCAGAATCGGCTCCCAGTTTCAGAGGAAGGAAGCAGCCTCGGAGCGGGAGGCTGGGTGGGAGGCAGGGCGCCCTGGGCGGAGGCTGATGAGTAAGAACATAGTAGCAGGATGGCAGCCCCACCAGCCTGCAACAGTAAACGCCCCCGCGCTGCTGCACTGCGCTCCCGTCTTCCACAGCACATTTCCTGGGGTAACCAAACGGGCCTTGGTGCCCTCACAGCTCAGCTGCTGTGAGCCAGCACAGCCTGGCAGGATGCAGCCCCGGCAGCCAGTGGGTGGGACTGGCCCTGGCCAGTCTTCCCCACCAGGACCAGTCCGCACCTGTCAGCCACAGACACCTTAGCTCTGCCCGCTCACTGGACTTGCTTCTGGCACCTTGAGGGACTGGACCTGGGGCAGGTGTCTTTTGGTTTTTTATTGGAGTATAGATGACATTCCATATCATCAGGTTCAGGTGTACAGCAGAGTGACTGGACAATCATACAGAGACCGCACTGGTGGTTGCCATAGGGGAGGGGGGTGGGAGATGGGAAAAACAGGGGAAAGGCATAAAGTGGTACAAGCTTCCAATTATAAAGTAAATAAGTTACAGGGATGAAAAGTGCAGCACCAGGAATATAGTCAATCATATTGTAATAATTCTGAATGGTTGCAGATGGTAACTACACTTACCATGGTGATGGAGAGGGCAGGTGTTTTTAATCTGTGAGCAGAGCAGCAAAAGTGCAGGATGCAGCGAAGGGGCCTGGGGGATGTGGGATGATGGTGCAGCAGAGGCCAGAGTGACAAAAAGGCCATGGGAAGGTGAGGAGAGAGCCTTCCAGGCAGAGGCAAGGCCCTGAGACAGGAATGTGCCTGCACATGGCGTGGCATCGCCGTGTGGAAATGGACTAATTGAACAGGGTAAACCAGGTATGGCAACAAGCACCAGTCACGCAGCCCTGAGCACACGGGCAGGAAAATGGCAGCACTGTGGGCAGGCCCAGAGCTCATGGTCTAAGGCCCTCTGCCGAGATGCGAGAGGGAGCCATGCAAACAGCCCCCACTCAGTCCCATGTGTCCCCCACCCCACCCCACACCCTCTCTAGAACACAGCACCCGTGGCTGGCAGCCTTCCCAGGATGCTGAGACCTAAAACGGGGTTCCCAACCTCAGCACAGTTGACTTGTTGGGTCAGACAATTCTTTATCGTGGGACAATGTTTAGTAAGATCCCTGGCCTCCACCCACTAAATGCCAGGAACACGCACGTGAGTGGCTGTCTCCATTGTCACATGTCCCAAGGGGAGAAAATTGCCCCCAGTTGAGAACCACTGCTCTAATAGGAAGGAGTGGCACCCAGTGCCCCACAAATAACTAGACACTTATTTATTAGGGATGGCCTCACGGAAAAGTGCCATTTCTCAGACTGGAAAGGCCCACTACATCACTGAGCCCCTGGCCAACATGCACTTGCTCCGGTCACGCCAGCCCTCCTGCGCTCCTTGACGGGGCGGGCTCACCCCCATCGCAGGCCCCGAGTGCCTCCACTTCCCTCTGGTGTGTTCCTGTCCCAGATATTCACGGACTCTCCCTGGCTTTCTGCTCAGATACCACCTCCCAGCAGGCTCCTGAGATGTCTGAGGCACTCCCTCCCAGCTTCACCACTCCCGAACCTGGAACCCTCTCGGTCCACTTCGCTGTCTGGATGTTGCCGAGTCCACTTTCACCTCTGTGTGGGCTGTGTCTTCCCTCCAAACAGGACTCTGGGGCGGACCCCACAGCCCCAGGATGGGGCTCCTCGTGGCCCCAAGTGGATCTGAAACAATACTCATTGAGCCCATAAGTTGGGGGAAGAATGGATGGCAGGACGGGAGAGCAAAAGCAGCCAGCGCTCTGACGCCCTGGGGCTGGGCCAGGGCTGTGGGAGGCCGGGCAAGATCCCATCCTTCCTGGTGCGGGCTGCAGGTCTCCGGCCCTGGGGGGTGTTCACCGACGCCCCCCTCATCTCAGAGAGGTAGAGCTGCCAGCCAGCAGTCCAGCATCTGGAACCAGCGTCGGTGGCGGAGCCCTCCCATGGGGCCCTCATGCCAACGTAAGGGACCGATTAGAGGTTCTTTGAGGCTGGGAAAGACTGTATGAATTAGAGTTACTGTGCCACAAAGGTTTTTTCAGGCCCACAGCAGTTTTCTGAAACATTCAACAAAGCTCTGGTGGGGCAAAGTGAAGGGTGTGGGGACTGAGACCCAGAGCCAGAGGAAGTGGCCCCTGTTCGGGGAGTCTTTTGTCAGTATGGCTGTGGGGCTGACCATCCGGGGACCCCAGGAAGCATGCTGCTGTCACGGGGGGGTCATGCCCACATGGCCCCCAGAAGCCATTGGGGCTGCCCCACCCCTACAAAGAGACTGGCTTTTCCACCCTCCATCTGGGGGGGCTGCAGCATGTAACTGTAACCCCACTCCTCAGAGGGAAGCTCGCCTGAGTGACCCACACAGTTATAACACAAGGCTGTGGCCAGTCTCGCCCTACAGACCACAGACATGGCTCCTCATTCTTAAAAGATGGGACCACACCTTCCCAGACAGTGAAGGGATTCACCTCAGAGTGGGGCGGGAAGGGCAGTCCACGTGGGTTTACAGAGGGCCAGATTAGGGAGGAGGGTTAAGTTCGGATGGCCTCGGCCACCTCCAGCCCGCAAGCCACAGCGTAGCAAACAGTATGTAAGCTTGCACCAGTACGTTTTGTATTTCATATTCTCATTTAAGTATTTTATTTAACTTCAGGATTATTCCAGAATAATCATTTTATGGCACCTGAAAACTCAGGGACTCTTAGAAAATGACCACTGGTTTTCAGCTATTGGGTGGCCACGTATACTAAGGTCGTGGTCTAACGCACCATCATGCATCCAGGGATGTGTTCCCCTTGGCATCTCCAGCAAGTGCTGGACCCCTAAACCTAACCAGATCCTAAAGCCCACAAACAGATGTTCAATCCCAAGCCAGGGAGGTGATGGGACACGAGGGACACAGAGAGCCTGGTCACCTGGCTCTGAGTTGGCTCCACTGTCAGCTTCCTCTCTGCACAGCAAGCATGAAGGTAAGAGTTGCCATGTGGTCAGGATACAGTGAAGACAGGGGCTGGAGACCCCCTGTAGCACCCCGTGCTGTTTTTTTTTTTTAATAATTCTTAACAATTCTAAGGTAGTTTTTCTTGGTTTAATTGTCATTTTAGGAAACTACACCCTATCTCAACATTGCCTCCAAAAGCACTGCCCCTTCTCGATAAACCCAGGTTTCAGAGGTACACACCTGCTTGTTAGAGAAGCTGTCTACCTGGTGCTAAGTGATTTTCTGAGGGGTTGAAAGTCAACTCCAAGCTCAAGGACATTTCCTACGATTGAGGAGGTTTCTGTGTACCCTGAGCTCTGCAAACGGCTCCTGGAGAAGCACGCTGAAGAATAAATAAATAATAAAGCACGCATTATCTTTTTCCTTCAGGGACACCCAGCAGAGGAAAAGAGACCAACTTGTCCATAACTGGCCATGTCAAGAGCTGGACCCAGATGTGAATGTTAACAGAAGTTCACATGGAGTACAGAGGAAGAGCCAATTGATTCTGACTAGGGGCTGGACTTGGTTGTTTTCCATCTATTTTCAGCATTAGAAACTCCTTTTTCAAATAGGACGTGTGTGTGCCTCCAATATCCCCACGTGAGCTAGGTCAGAGCTGTTCGGTTGGGGGGCGGGAGGCAGCCTACGCCCCTTCCTTCCACCACCAAAGACATCACATACTCAGACCCATAGGACTGTGCCCCCGCGCTGTTTCAGCATCTCTAGACCAGAGGATGGTGAAGTTTCTAACCATCCATGTTAGTTAATGGGACCTTGGTACAAAATGCAGAGCCTTGCCTGCTTCCAATGGTTTCCTCTGGACGCCCCTTCCCCTAGCCCACATGTGCATGCACCGGGGCTCCTGCCCACGAAGTGGAATCACACTAAAACCCAAAGCTACAGAAAGGTTTTCACTGAAACTACAGCTTGCTTTCAGAAACACTACAGCTTTCAAAGAATTCACATGAGCAATCTCATTCAACCTTCTGATAACCCCACCAGGCGGAGTGTCCGGGAGGTTTTATCCTTTTTCAGATGATGCTGAAACCCAGTGGTGACTAACAGCGAGGGTTTCATAGCTCTGTCCCAGCCCTGCAGCCCCTTGTCACCTCAGTGTCTCGTGTGCATGGTGGAGATGGCTTGAACTATGTCTGGCACATAGTGAGCCTTCAGTACGTACCACCTCTGATGGTTAGGTAAATGACTCAGAACACATCCCTAGGAGGTGAGGGGTGGAGAACCAGGTCCCAGGCCTCCAATCCCCCCTTGGGATGCCCTTCCTAGCCCTGCTATTCCAGAGTCCTTTGTGGGGTTGTTTGAGTTCCTGCAGAAGCATGCCTGATCTCTAAAATAAAAAGTGCTGGCAATGTTTGGTGAATAAATGAATAACACTGTGTGGCACGATGTCTCCATTTTCCAGAATTTCTCATGGCTGGTTTTATCGAGTAAAGCCTGAGAGAAAGAAGTGATCATAGTCAACTCAGGAAAACTCACTTATGTATCTTTTCCGGAAGTAGAATTACATTGGTTATTATTAAAGTTCTTTGGCAATCATTATCCTAAATGTTTTACATGCATTAACTCATTTGTTTCTCACTACAGTTTTGTGAGGTAGATGCTATTATATACCCATTTTATGGGTGAGAAGACTGAGCCCCAGAGAGGTCAAATAATTGGCCTACATAAAGCGATCTCTTGCCAACTAGAAATAACCGAAAGTTATAATATATATATATATTACTTTGTTAGCCCACCTAATTCCTTTCCCCACTTTATTTTTATTGAAGTATAAGTTGATATACAATCTTATATTGGTTTCAAATATACAACACAGCAGTTCAACAATTAGCCATATAATTAATTTCTCACCCCCACTAGTGCGGGTACTATCTGCCAACATAGGAAGATGTTAACAATCATTGACTATATTCTCCATGCTGTACTACCATCCCTGTGACCCACTAACATTATGATTGAGAATTTTTGTGCCCTTTTATCCCCCTCACCCTTTCCAAATACTCACCCCAACCCCTCCCTCATAGTAACCACCAGTCACTTCTTAGTATCTATGCGTCTACTGCTATTTTATTCATTCTGTCCTGCTTTGTTTTTATATTCCACAAATCAGTGAAATCATATGATATTTGTCTTTCTCCACCTGGCTTGTTTCACTTAGCATAATACCCTCTAGATCCATCCATGTTGCTGCAAATGGCAGAATTTCTTTTTATTTTATGGCTGAATAATATTCCACTGTGTGTATGTACCACATCTTCTATATTCATTCATCTATTAGTGGACACTTAGGCTGCTTCCATAATTTGGCTATTGTAAATTGGCAATAAACATAAGGGGGCATACATCTTTCCAAAACAGGGATTTTGTTTTCTTCGGATTGATTCTTAGAAGTGGAGTTACTGGGTCTTATGGTATTTCTATTTTTCGTTTTTTGAAAAACTGCCGTACTGCTTCCACAGTGGCTGCACCAACTTACTTTCCCACCAACAGTGTAGGCGGGCTTCCTTTTCTCTACATATTCACCAACACTTGTTATTTCTTGTCTTTTGGATTATCAGTGGCCATTCTAACTGGTATGAAGTGATAGCTCATTGTGGTTTTGATTTGCATTTCCCTGATGATTAGCAATGTGTAGCATCTTTTTATATGCCTATTGGCCATCCATATTTCTTCCTTGGAGAAATGTCTGCTCAAGTCCTCTGCCCATTTTTAAATCTGATTATGTGGGTTTTTTTGCTGTTGTTGAGGTATATGAGTTGTTTATATATTTTGGGTGTTAACCCCTTATTGGATAAATCATTTATGAATATATTCTCCCATAGTGCAGATTGTCCTTTTGTTCTGCTGATGGTGTCCTTTGCTGTACAGAAGCATTTTAGTTTGATGTAGTCCCACTTGTTCATTTTTTATTTTGTTTCCCTTGCCCGGGGAGAAGTGTCCAGAAAAAAATTGCTCATGCTTATATTCAAGAGATTTTTTGACTATGTTTTCTTCTAAAAATGTTTTGTGGTTTCATGTCTTACATTCAGGTCTTCCATCTATTTTGAATTTACTTTTGTGTATGGAGTTAGACAACAATCCAGTTTCATTCTCTTGTATGTAGCTGTCCAGTTTCCAACACCAGTTATTGAAGAGACTGTCTTTTCCCCATTGTATATTCATGGTTCCTTATTGTATATTAATTGGTCATATATGTGTGGGTTTATATCTGGGCTCTCTATTCTGTTCCATTGATCTATGGGTCTGTTGTTGTGCCAGTACCATACTGTTTTGATTACTGTAGGATTGTAATATAGCTTGAAGTCAAAGAGTAATCCCCCAAGCTTTGTTCTTCTTTCTCAGCTTTGGCTATTTGGTCTTCCATGGTTCCATGTGAATTTTAGAATTATTGGTTCTAGCTCATTGAAAAATGCTGTTGGTATTTTGATAGGGATCGCATTGAATCTGTAGATTGCTTTGGGCAGGATGGCCATTTTGACAATATTAATTCTTCCTATCCATGAGCATGTTAGATTTCCATTTATTCATGTCTTCTTTAATTTCTCTCATGAATGTCTTATGGCTTTCAGAGTACAGGTCATTCACCTCCTTGGTTAGGTTTATTCCTAGGTAGTTTACTCTTTGATGCAATTCTAAATGGAATTGTTTTCCTGATTTCTCTTTCTGCTAGTTTGTTGTTAGTATATAGGAAAGCATATTTCTGTATATTAATTTTGTATACTGCAACTTTGCTAAAAGTTATTAGTTCTAATAGCTTTTTTCAGTGGAATTGTTAGGGTTTTATATGTATAACATCATGTCATCTCTCTATAGCATCTTACTATGCTGATGGACAGTGACTGCAATGGTTGGGTGTTGGGGGGACTTGATAATATGAGTGAATGTTGAAACCACATGCTGCTCATGTGAAACCTTCATAAGACTGTATGTCAATGATACCTTAAAAAATAAATGTCATGTCATCTGCAAAAAGCAACAGCTTAACTTCCTCCTTCCTTACCAATTTGAATGCCTTTCATCTCTTTGTCTTGTCTGATCGCTGTGGCTAGGACCTCCAGTACTACTTTCCCCACTTTTTTGTCATAGATATTATGGACCTAAAATAGGGAGGAAGAATTAAGGATACAGTGCTTTGCATTTTAGTCTGAAGGAAATGGGGAGCTAGCAGAAATTAGTGCTGATTTGTTTCAAAGGAGGAAACCCACAAAGCCATAATTAACCCCTGGGCTGAAAATTGGATGAGATACCTTTAAAAAAGATATGAAGAACCATTTACCCTACTTTTGTCTAAGGCAAAACATCCAAGAATGCAGTGGAGAGCAATAAGAAAAATTAATTAGAGGGAAGGTAAAAATGGAAAAGGAAAATCAATGCACAAAAGGGTAAGAACCTCTCTAGTGGTCTGGAATAGACTTGTGGCCCACTATCTGTGGTTCTTCAACTGTTCTTCCTTTCCTACAGGCTCCAGAATGTGACTTAAGATCCTTGTGGTTTGTGTGTGCTAGGGCAGCATTTACAAAAGTCTGTCTCCTGGACAGTAAAAATGTATTTAAAAACAAAGAAAGGTCCAGAGTCTCGTGTACTAACCACTAACTTTGGGAGACTCTGTGTACACAGTTTGTTTCCCAGTTTTACTGAGATGTAATTGTCCCATAACATTGTGTAAGTTTAAGGTGTGCAACATAATCATTTCATACACAAATACATTGTGAAGTGCTTACCATGATAAGTTTAGTTAAGTTTAGTTGATATATTCAGAGAAGACAAGTAGTGACTCTATACACTACGCTGATGGACAGTGACTGTAATGGGGTTGGTGACTGTAATGGGGGGGTAGTTTAATCACCATAATATTGCACATGTAATTGTAGATTAATGATACCAAAGTAAACTATTTTTAAAAAAGTTTAGTTGATATCTACCACCTCATGTAGTTACAATCTTTTTCCTTATGATGGGAACTTTTAAGATCTATTCTTTTAGCAACTTTCAAATATACAGAATGGCATTGTTAACTATTGTCAGCATGTTGTATATTACTAGACCGACAGTTTTAGTGCAGGACTTCTCAGAGCCTTTAGTGTGAATTGCAAATGCTCAAGAGGGGCGTAAGGGATGCAGCCTTTTCCACGTTTATCTAATGATGCAACCTGTTTTTCAAAGAGCATGTTTTTTGATTAATGTTCTAAGATCCCCATTTTAGGTAATGGTGCTCTAAAGGGAATAAATAAGGGAAATAAATGATGATGTCAATCATCTATTATCTCTGCTGTTATATGATACCCATTTGGCTATTCAACTGTTCTTCCTTTCTTACAGACTCAAGAACGTGACTTAAGATCCTTGGGGTTTGTGTGTGCTAGGGCACCTTTTACAAAAGTTGAACATGACATTTAAGTTTGTGAATGTAAATGATAGGAAGCTTGTTGAAGCACTTTGAAAAGTGAACCTGAATTTTTTACATTTACAGAGCTGGACCACATTGTCCCCAAAGTCCACAGGCAAAATAAAACAACTACGCTTGAAAACAAAATTGCATGTTTTAAAAGCCAGTTGTTTATGTGACTGTTTTTTCAGATACTGGATTCTGCTCTCCCTGAGCCCAGAGAACATGCTTTTCTCAGCACTTTCTGCCTCACCACGCCCCCCGGTGCGGCCAAGGAAGGATGGGGTCATATGCCTTGTCCAGGAAAAAGCAAGTGGAAAGGCAGGAAGCGTCAAGGCACTCATCTGGATGAGACCCAGTCCACGGTCTGCAGGCTACTCCCTGTTCATAGAATGCCTGGGCATGAAACCGCCGGCACAAGCCAGAATTCCTGCCACGGCCAGAAGCACGTGGGCAGGCTTTCTCCTGGTCATGTTGCCCCTCCTCCAGGCATGCTGGGGCTGGCCTGGACCGTGGGACGCCTCTCCATGCAGTCCTGCCATCTCTTTGTGCTCTAGCTATGCCCAGGCTCACAAGACTATGAAGTAGGGAAGGCACCAGCTGCACCGAGACCCTGCCTGGCCTAGAGGCAAGGACACGTCAGGCTGTCATTGTCACTGGGCTCACAAGCTGCCCACCAGCCAGCCACACCTCCCACAATCACCTTTCTGGATCTGCAGTGTCACCATCCAGCCTGACATGCAGGTCAGAAGCCTGAGTTCCTTCCTCTCTCCTTCACAAAATCTAGTCCATTTTCCCTAAGCACATCTTTTGAGCTGGCTGCCCCTCCCCAATCCAGGCCCACCATCTCTGGCCTCCCCCTGAGGTCCACTGTTAGAAGAACTGACAGTTCTGCCTAAATAAATCAGGCTCTGGCTCAAAAACCATGGCCACTCCTGGCCAGATGCGTGCCCTCAGAAAAGTCATTCATAATCTGGCTCTAACTGCTGACTTTAGTACCTCAATACTACCTCATAACTCCTCTCACCAACCATGGTGACAGTCTGCATCCTGTGACACAACACTCTGGCATGATTTATTACTCCCCTGCCCACCCTTCTCTTCCCCAGATCTCTAGAAAACTCCTATGCAGCCATCAAAACCCACATCAAATGCCCCACTCAGAGTTACTGACTTCTACTGCCATGTACAATTGTCTCTGCCTCAACAACAATGCTCACCACACTGCACCACGGGGGCTGCCATCCATCAGCTCATATGTCTGTCACCCCACTAGGGGACAGAGACCTCATGTCACTTGTTTTTATGTCCCCAAACCTCACATGGTGTTACCATATAAGTGTTAAATTGTGCAAGAGCAGACGCCAAGGAAATCCCCACCTGATGTGCCCACCTTCTGCATCAGGCAGATGGAGGCGGAGGAAGAAGCGGCAGCTCTTCTTTTCATTCTTGCTTTCTCACCCCCGTCACTGGAAACAGCCAGTTCTCAGTTGTTCAGGCTAAAATATTGACAAGCTCTGTTGAAAACTAGAATGTTTTTTGCAGAAGGACAGCACGTTAGGCTGTGGGCTGGGACACAAGACAGGTACATTTCCGTAGAAGGCAGTGATCTAGGCCATGCCTAACACAACCAAGGTCAGAGAAGTCCCTGGAGTGCCAGGCAGCCAGGCAGGGGACGCCGGGACCTAAGAGGATGCCAAGGACAGGGTCCGAGAGGGACAGCAAAACTGGGGTCTCGTCTCATCATCTTGACTCTGGCCACAATCCATATCTGAAGGATGGTGTTTTTGTTCGTTCTGCCACTTTCTTCAAGCCCTGGTCACAAGGAAAGGACTTCTGGAAATTATTTCATCCTATGAACTGTTTGTTCTTACCTGTCTCCTCAAAAGCATGAGCATTGTACAATTAAGATTTCAACAGGGCATCCTGTTGGGAGCCGCAGACAAACAAATCCGGGTCCTTTATGCTAATCCAAGTTCCACCTACAGAATTAGAAACTATAAATACATTTCCATGTATTTCTATTGAAAGAATTATTGTCAACCATAAAAGAACTCCCTCATGTAAGAAAGTGCACTGTCATGCTGTTAGTGAATAAAATTCTGGAGTGTACTGAACCACTGGAGTTAAATCCATAGATTTAGAACCAAGGAAATGGAATAAATAGTTTCATTTATTTAAATAAAGGAAGGGTGGAACTATATAATGGACACAGGTGTCTGTCAGGGGCAGAAAGGTTAAAGCAATTCACCTGGGTCTCAAAATAAGGACAGTCATAGGTACTTTCCACATCAAAAGTTTTAATCTTAGAAAAGAGATCATTTAAAAAATACGCCATGAATCTTATTTTATAGCATAAGAAAAATGTTTGTTTACTGCCTAGATTCTCCAGTCTCTAATAAAGCCCTCTAGATTTTATTACATCTGTATTTCTAGTGGTAATAATACCTGTTTGAAAGTGGGTAAAAGTGCCCCCTTGCTAAAAGAAGATGCTAATCATTTACACAGCCCAATTCTTCCTTTTCAGATTTTACAGTAGAAGCAAGGATGGGGCCATCACGTTCAGTCTTACACTTGACCTGCCTCAAGAGTTCTTGAAAACATTAGAACCAGAGCATCTTTAATGGGTGTCTGCACCCACCCTCAGCTCCCACTGCAAGCTCCGGCCGCTACTGACTCCAAATTATCAAGTTCCAGCTGGCTGGCCATCTCGGCCAGTCATCCCCAGACGTTGTGCTCTATGAATAATACTTGTCAGATTGAAATTGGTGGTGGCGGCCGTATTTCTTGACTAATTGCTGTGTTTGCTTGCATCTACAGGGAGATAATGTGTCTCAGGCAGTGATAGATACTAAGATAGAAACAAATGATACATCCTGGGGGGTCTTCAGGAAGAAGTGGTGCCTGCCCGGAGTGGGAGAGAAGTGTGTATCCTGACGCCCAAGAACACCAGCATCAGGAAGGCTGTGGCGTAGGAGTCCCTTCCCCAAGTTCCCAAGCCAGGCGCCACCTGCTGGCCAGCAAGGCAAACCTCACACAGAAGCAGCAGTTTAGGCAACAGCCAGACCGCAGGTCCCCTCCCCCATGGAGAGGTTCCAGAAGCTCCCCTTGTATTTTGTTTGTTGTCTGCGTGCCCAGGCTTCCATCCTCCCCCTGACCCCTCTGCCCTGGGAGGCCATCCTGCCTCCTCTGGCATGGGGAACCTGCCTCCTTCATCCACACTCAGCCTGCCTCATGTACCCCTGTATCCCTGGGTCTCACCAATCCTCAGCCTCAGGGCTCCCCACACCAGCTCAGGGCCCCACTGAGCCACCTTGTCCCCACGTGCACTATGGAGATGGGGACGCAGTCACAGAGATCAAAGGTGACGGAGGGATCAGAGACGGAGGAGTACTAGAGCAAAGCCACAGGCCAGGGTATTAATCGCTCGGGTTGCTGTAACATATCCCACAGCCTAGGCAGTGTGGACAGCGGAAACCTGTTTCCTCCCAGGCTGGAGGCCGGACGTCCAAGATCCAGGTGCGGGTGGAGTTGGTTTCCTCCAGTGGCCTCTGTCCTGGGCGTGGAGACGGCCGCCCTCTCCCCGTGTCCTCCCGTGATGGTCCCCCAGTGCGTGTCTGTGTCCCCACCGCCTCCTCTTATAAGAACACCAGTCATTGCCTAGGGGCCCCGCAGTGACCTCATTTCACCTCTCTAAAGACTTTATCTGCAAACAGGTTCATATCCGGAGGTGCTGCGGTGGGGGTTAGGACCTCAACTGCTTTCTGAGGTGGGCGGGTCGGGGGGACACACAACCCAGCCCCTGGCCCCAAACATGAGATGTTCCCGGACAAAACAGCACAAACCTGGCCACGTAGAACCCGAGAAAACCCTGCCTGGGGCAAACATTTTCCCTCCTTTCCTCCTGGGGGTGTAGCAGGGACTGATGAGGAGACAGCCTCTCTGGGGGCTTAAAGTGCATGGTCCCCACAAGAACGGTGATGGCCACCGCCCTGCTGAGCCCCCTGGGGGCTGGCTGCCGCTCTGCGAGGGAAAAGATGCTCCCTGCAACTCTGCCAAGTCGTCAGAAACGTTACCTCGGACATGGAGCCGTGAGCCTCCCCCGGCGGGCTTTGCTGTGCCGGATCATGTTGCCCCAGAAAGCAGCTGCCCTCGCGGGACAGAGAGGCCTCGGGCGCAACGCGGCTGCCGGGACCCGGGCTCTGAGGCAGCGCGCTTGCGGACTCACGTCAGAGCCTCACGTTGCCTGTTAAAATAACAGAGTGAAGGGTGAAAACAGTAAAAAGAAACACATGTTAAAAAGTAAAGAGAACAAAGAAGTAAACAGTTCCGCTGCGTGTTGGAAAAGCCTGTAGGCTCCAAGCCAGGCCAGCGGAAGCCTGATTCAGCGGTATAAGCACCAGCCACGGCAGGCGAACAAGGCAATGCATAAGCCACGGTTTTCTCGTGCTGTGGAAACAAATTCCTACAAACTTAGTCGTTTAAAATAACACAGATGGATTATTTTACAGTTCTGGGGGTCAGAAGTCCAGTGGGCCCTGCTGGTTTCCTTGCTTCAAGTCTCTCAAGGCCAAAGTCGAGGTGTCACCAGGACTCAGCTCTGGGGCAGAATCCACTCTTGGGCTCCCTCAGGTTGTAGGCAGGGTCCAGCGGTGCGGTGTTGTAGGAATGAAGTCCTTGTTCCCTTGCTGGCTGTCGGCCAGGGCTGTTCTGTGCTTCTAGGGGCCACGCCCCTCCCCAGGCATGGCCCATGTCACGGTCACACCCAGCAGCAGCAGGTCAGGCCCTCTTACACGTGGACTCTCCCTGCCTCCTCTTCCACCACATCGCTCTGGCCCTTCTCTCTTCCTCTTTCACAGTCAGGGGCCAAGGGATTCGATGACACCCGCACCCCCAATAATCCAAGATGATCTCCCGTCTTAAAGTCTGTAGACTTAATCACACCTGCAGAGTCCCTCCTGCCACTACAACGGGGACTCAGGCGGGGCAGCTATATGGACTGTTACTCCTCCGAGCACATGCTGGCAGAACCAGGAAGATACAAAGAGAAAGACAGAGAGAGAGAGGGTGGGGGAGGGAGATTTTAAGGAACTGGCTCGGGCAGTCGTGAAGTCCCAGATCTGAGGGCTGTTAGTCTATTCACTGATTAGATGAGGCCCACCCACATTATGGAGGGAAATCTGCTTTACTCAAAGTCTATTAATTTAAATGTTATTATTTAACACTGCATATTTTTTAATTACACGTGTATAATTATGGATTTGTCTATTTCTACTTTCAATTCTATCATACGTTTTCAAGTTTAGGTGCGCACACATTTAGGATTGTTATTCTTGGTGAATTGACCATTTTATCACTGTAAATATGCCCCTCTATCCCTGGAGAGTTTCTCTGTTCTGCAGTCTATTTTGTGTATTAATGTAGTCGCTCCACATTTCTACTGATCAGGATTTTCCTGGTACAGCGTTTTCCTCATGAAACCTATGTCATTATTTAAAAAGTGGTTTCCTGTAGTCAGCGTATAGTTAGGCTTTGTTTTATTAGCCAATCAGACCATCTCTGACACTATGTGGGAGTTCAACCCACACTCTCAGGTTTTCAGACAGTCTGGCCAGAAAAACAGAGCTTCTCTTCAAGTTCTTGCTGTCCATAGTTCGACAAGTAGGACAACCCACAGGTCAAAGCTGAAAGAATTAAAAAGATGAAACTCACACCCGATGTGGTCCCTCTCCCTATTCTGCCTGCTATTTTTCCTTTTCAGAGTCATCAGGTAATTGCTATTTGTGTACTGTCCAGAGTTTTTAGCTATAATCTGTGGCAGAGGAAAGCTTACTTCATACTGGCCAGCTCCAGAAGTGGGTGTCTTATGTCATTTTAGATGAAGCCGCTTAGGTTCTTCCTCAGAAAGGATTGATATCCTTAATTATCATATTAGCTTCCATCATGTTCATTTAAATGCTGTATTTTCAATTTTACCAATGAGAATGCCAAGACAACATATTTCTTGTTCTGTGGCCAATCTCTTTTGACAAGTCTTTTTAATATTGTGTCCCCAGCTTAGAATCGTGAAACTGTTAAGATGTCTTTTAAATAGCTTTGACATTTCCTGAACAGCCACTAGGCACACACAACAAATATTGACTCCTTTGCCTTATGAAAGGAGAAATAACAAAAATAATTGAGTTTGTTTAGCATCCTCCAGATATTAATTAAATCCAAACTTACCTTGAAATTTCTTCTGCTTATCAAACCCAGAATACAAAAGAAAATTAAATTAAAAGAGAAATTTAGTCTTCCTAGTTTAATTGTATAGATGTGCTGTGTTGCTAATATAGCTGTCTTACTGGTCATATACTTCTCGGGCTGGGAAGAACTCTCATGTTCGTGTACAAAGACTGGTATGTTAACTATCTGCCAATTGATTTGCTTTAAGAAAGATTTTGTTTCTATATTTAAGTGCTTTTCTCAGTTGAGGATAATTATAACACACTTAATGTTTTAAGATCTTTTGATGCCTTTGCTGTCTGTAATATATTCCTACTTTAAGGACAATATTCTTATTGACAATATCCTTATAAATTTATATACTACACATTAGAGGAATATATATTCTCTCATTCTGATGTTATAATTATTACAATAAATGTAAATTGACATGGTTTATATTTAATCTGTTCACAATTGTTTAGTCATGAAGTTTCTATTTCTAACTTTTTTGGCCATGTTAATTCCATGACCAACTGAAACCAAGATCAAAGTGTAGACCTGGAAGTGTGATCATTTGCCTTCCCTTTCTGAGGCCAATGAACTTCTTAGGAAGTAGGAGGTCCTAAGAGGGACTGTGAAGGAGTAATGTCCACTTACAGCTTCACTTGTCTAGCAATTATCAAAACTGACTTGCTCCCCAACCAGTAAGCAATGGATCTTCTTTTACACATAAGGGCTCATCCCATCCTATCTAGAGGGCAGCTTTCAATGTTTAATGATTATAACCACATGAACACCTCCTTTCCAGCAGTTAAAACCCCTGACTTCTCCCACTTACAAATAATAGACGCTATTTTGTGGTGGTTTTTAAATTTATTCTGACATGCACATTTTCCCATTTAACCCTCAAAAAAACTGTCGAATAGAGAAAACGTTACACTCAGGTAGACGTAACTTAGAATAGCCCACTTCCCCAGGGACCCCACTAGCTGATGGCATGGGGGCTCCATTGATCCTTTCACCAGCCTGGATGGAACCGCAGGCAGCCGGAGAGGCATTAAGCGGGCAGCAGGGGCTGCAGCACCAGACACCTCTGCCAGCACCTCCCAGGGGTGGTCATGACCCCTCGGCCCACCTGCCAGGTGCAGTTATGTCGTCATTGATGGTTATCTTTCACATTCCCTCCCTGGTAGAGAAAGCACAGGAGCTCAATCGGGCAGAGACTACAGGCATACACTAGGACTGAGCCAGCAAAACCGGGCCATCTGGAGCCCACTTACCCTCAGAGCCCACGCCCCCCTGGACCGCCATCAGGTCTCAAGGCTGAAGGCTCTATTCCGATTCAAGCCCTTCCTCCAGCCTCCTTCCCTCAGGCATGGGCCTTCAGGCAGCCCAGCAGCCAGGACGGCTTTTCTTCCCATTGAGGACATGAGCCTCCGCCCTCAATGCCATCCCCACAGCTGTGGCCCCTCCAGGCCCAGCAGCCAGCCTGTGCTAGTTCTTCCCGTCCCCCACATTGTCAGGGAACCACACCAGCCTTGGGCCTGGACTGAATTAATCCACGCAGTGCTCAGCCAGAAAAAGAGTGAGTGGGGTTGCCTCCAGAAAAAATTACAGAAAGGCAAATTATACCATTCCTTTGATAGGATACAGAAAGTATTGAACAGGAATCCATTTAGATAAAGATTTGCCAAGCACAGAACGGAGATTCAAAAGGAAAATGTACTAGTAAAATGGGAGAAGCCTATAAAATGAACCTAAAGGCAAGGCGCCTGTATACATAATCTCCTAACCCTGGGCAGGCCGCCTGAGCAGCTTCAGACCTAAAGGCTGCGTGAGGGGCAGTGCGGACAAGCCCGGCTCACACTGGTCCTCAGCAGGTGCCAAATGAGTGAGTGAGGGCAGGTGGGCTGAGATTCAGAGCAGACGGTGTTAAAACATAGGTAAAGATTTATTTAAATCCTTTATTCCTAACTAAATCTTGACCAAGACTAGCACAGCACGTAGAGCGAAGTATTTGGTTCTCTCGAGGGAGGGGAGGGTGAGTCCCTGCTCCGAGAGGAACGGCTCCCCTGCAGGGCAGTGCAATGGGGACTGAGGGCCTCTGGTGAAGCCCAGGTCAGGGATCCCCATGGATTTAGTAAGAGGACTGACTGCTTACTTTGTTATTGTTGTTACATAAAAAGATATCCTGCGCCAAGCCCCCCAACATGATGACATATGTCACCTGAAAAGGTAAAACATTGACGAAAAAGCCTCATCAACTTTAAATGAGGCACCTTCTGTTTCACAACAGCCTTTACACATATTTGAACAACAGAGGACACACAGGCACAAGACTCCTTATCCGGGGCACGCACAAAGCTGGGGCACACATGGGTCTGGGAGCCCCCTTTACAAAGCTCTGTGTAACTCGGAACTTTGGAAACCCCAACAGCGTGAAAATAGGCCAGCCTCTGCGTCACATGGTGGCGTTCAAAGTCACACCCTACCTCGTAAAAGCTGTATGATTGTGAGCAAGTTACATAAACTCTCTGTGCCTTACTCTCTGTATCTGTAAAGTGGGGGCAATACTCTTCCCCTTAGAGGTTTACTGTGATGATTAACTGAGACAACATGAGCAAAGCACCTGGCATTCAGTAAGCCCTCAGTGCAGGTGGGCATCCTTCCTCTCAACATGAGAGTCACATTTAAATTCACGTCCGATGATAAAAACTCAAGAAAAGAGGATGCAGATGATTTTGAGTATTTTCTATTAAAGCAGTTATTAGATAAATCAAGCTATCTCTATGTCCTTTTTCCACTATATTAGTTTGGAAATTATGTTTTCTCTTGCTATTCTTTGGGTGGCTATCCTTAAATATTAGCCTAGATACACATGACCTAAGTCCATAGTTAATGCATTCTTTCATGCTACTGTGCAATGCAAAGATCCCACAGTGTGGGGTCCAGACCCCTGGCTCACCAGTCTTAACAGCATGTCATCCTGCATCCCACCTGCCCCACATTTAGAGCCCCCAACTGGTCATCATTATTTTTGTTATTTTATACAGTCTGTGCTTTTTTTTCTCCCCCAGTAGTCATTTTCAGTAAAGATCTATACTTTCCATTTGACTTGTCTGAAAACGTCTTTATTTTGCACTAACTGTTCAGTGGCTAGCTGGGGAAAGAGTTCCAGGTTGAAGGCTATTTTCTCTCAGCTATTTGAAAATGTTCAGTGTGAAGTGATCATTTTAAGCACAGGCTCTCTGTTCAGAATACCTGGAGTCCAGTCCTTGGCACATGACCCAAAGTGTGGGCTCAGCTATCTCGCTAGCCATGTGGGGATAGTTCTGGTTCTATCTCAAAAGGTCATTGTAAAGACTGAATGAGACAGCAAACTTAATGCACTTAGAGCATAATAATGCCTTAAATAAGGTCAGCTAGTATTTTTATTATTACTGTATTGTCTTCTCACTTTTACTGGTGCTGTTGAGAAGTCTGGTGATGTCTGATTTTTGTTCTTTTATACGTAACCTGCCTTTACTCCCCGGTTACCTCTAGGATATTTCTTTTGGGTATTTCTCAGATTCGTGTCCATGTATCTAACTGTTGCTTATTTTTATTTATACTGCTTAGACCTCATCAGGCTTCCTGAATCAGAATTTGTTTCCTTCTTTGAGATTAGAAAATTCTCAGCCATATTTCTTTGAACATTGCCTTTTTTATTTAAGAACTCAACCTTCCATTTAGAAGGATCTTTGTTTTGTGTTAGCCAGTTTTTCTAGGGGTTGTTTTTTTTTATAGCAGGAGGGTTTGCAGTGTATGTGGATTACATCATTGACAGAAATAGAAGCCCTGGTCTGTGCGTCTTAAAGTTTTTAAAATATAACATCAAATTCAAAAATAATACCAAAGAACTCCTTTTAGAGCCCTAAATTATTTATTTAAATCACAGAATTTGAGTACATTGACTATAATGACATTATTCTTATAATAATCTGACCTAATCATTGAAAACAAGGGCATGTTTGAATTTAGATTTCCTCTGACTGGCTGTCAAAAGAAGCTTGAAAACTTTATTGAGCCAGCATCCTTTTCCCAAAAACTTACCTACCTGCAGAAACCCCTTACCAAGACCAGTGAGTAGAGGAAGATACACCCATGTGTCTCCCTACCAGCACCACCAGCCTGTGCATTCTCTTAAGCATCATTATGGTATTCCATTAAATATAACAACACTAAATTTGTATTTATATGTATCTTCAGAATACTTGATACCACTTTCTATATTTGCCAACTTTTTCTTGACTGAATTTTACTCAATTTTCCCTATTTATTTTCTTACAACTGAACTCTCTGCTGAGAAAATGGGAATACGTTTATTTCTAAGTTAAATTTTCCTGTGTAATTACATGCCTTAGGTTCTTCCATCTCCTACTTTGGTCTTCTTTAAGTCTGGACTTTGTTGAAATCATTAAATCATCAATGTGCGCTCCAAGAGGGGTCTTGCTCTTACTCGGCCCTAATATCCTTAACCCTGTGGCAT
Organism: Phataginus tricuspis; assembly: GCA_029783875.1. NCBI lineage: Eukaryota > Metazoa > Chordata > Mammalia > Pholidota > Manidae > Phataginus > Phataginus tricuspis. The sequence goes on along the minus strand of JAQQAC010008350.1, from coordinate 98,455,913 downwards.
GTGCTCAATAATATTTGTTGAAGGGATAAAAGAATCTTTCAGCTTTTCCAAATTAATTTCCCTTCCAAAGCTGGAGGGAAGTAATAACATCCCAGTTTCAATAACATTCAGTAACCCAAACTCTGCCTGAATACCTCCAGCGGAGAAGCCTCTGCCACTCATCACTAGACCTGGCAGCCACTCCGCGTGGCTGCTGGTTTGCTCTGGGTTTTTATTTGCATCACTCTGCAAATATCCATCACTCCACACCTGTCCTACACGGGTCCCAGTTGATTCTTCTGCAATAATGCTCCCAAGATTATATCTGCATGATGACCTATAGACAGACCTCTCCTCACCTTGTAGTAGAAGGTTGTGAGTGGGCGGGATCTACAGCTGAGTCCTGGAAAACCTCAGTTTTTAGAAGTCCCCCAGTGGATTTGGAGGCAGTTGGTTCATGGGCCAGCACTAATCTGGGACACTCTTCTGGCAACGTTTTCACCTTCAAATTTCTCATCTTCTCAGTTAGATGTTTTTCATCCTCGTAACGGGTTCTATAAAATGATGGTTTCCCAATGCCCATTTCTGGACTTGCTCCAATCTCTATATTCCTTCTGAAAATAAGTCACACATATAAATGATCCAATACTCCAGGTGTAATCCATCCACCACAGAAATGACGGACCAGCTGGCCACCACTTTTCCATCAATGTGGTCCAAGCTTCTCCGTAGCCCAAAGTTTTGTCCCATTTTTAACTCAGTGTCAGCTAAGTCTCCAATTACCTCTCCTACTCATAACACATGCAGTTGTAGGAAAAAAGATAGCAAACTAAATGCAGGTATTTATATTTGCTCTTTTTAAACCCTATATTGTTTTTTGGCAAACGTTCCAATATTAGAGAACTTTTTCATCTTCAGTATCCAATGGAAATGTCCATTCAGCTTTTTGTGATTTGCAAATTTAATTCACATGCATTCTGTTTATTCATGTATTCACTCAACAAATACTTATTGATAACTCATTATATGTAAGTTATCAGCTAAGGCCTCGTGTGGTACATGAATTTCTAGAAGACACAGTGACTGCTTGCAAGGACCCTGCATTCTCGTAAGCAATTCTACTAAGTCTTCATCTACAGGACTGAGAACAAAAGCCACACTGGAACAGGGACCTGTGGCCCCAATTACAGCTCCTTACCTCGATACCACGTCCCTAATCAGCTCTATTTGAAAGCAGTCTTTCTTCTGTTAAGAATCCACCTGCTGGCCTGTAGCCTCATATCCCCCCATTTCTCTACCTTATTGAAGACTATTTCTATAAGGAACTTCATCAAGGAGTTTAATATGAGATGAATTTAATGATTTTAATATGAGATGAAAACATACGTAAAGTGTTCCTCAATTCACTAGAAACAAGAAGGAAAATGAAGCAAATTGGTTTTGGTTCATCAGGAACTTCAGCTGGCACTCAGTGTTCATTATTTCCTTTTGTAAATGTTCAAAAACCATCTGTTCCACAGTGCATGCCAGAAGCTACCAGGGACTGATTTGAAATTCACCAGTCCACAGAGTTTCTGTTTTTCCCCTTTGTTCTAACTATGAGTCCTCAAAGATCCCTCCAGGAGCTCTGGGAAGTACTCTGGGATGTGCCTTGTCTGGAGCTCAAGCATCCATTTGCCATGTGAAAGCTTGTTGGATTGTACAGCTCTTTCCACCTCCCCTGTGTCTCCCTCCCTTTAGGCGACATTGAACTCTTTCCACCCAGAAGAGACTGTCTTTGGCAGAACATAGACAGAGTGATTCTGATGGCTTTCCTCCTTCTACTCCTCAAGGAAAAGGCTTTCTTGGACTCCTGACCCTCTGCCCAGGTCTCTGTCTAGGTTTTTTATTCCATTTCCATACGGCAGCTTCCCTCCATCCTTTGTACATTATTTCTCAAAGCTGAGTTCAAAGACCCTCCTTTGGCCCCTTCTGTCTTCTTTAGATGTCTTTCCCTCTTGTTTTATTTGTGAGTTCTGAATCATCATTTTATTCTTTCAAGTCTTCTATGGTTTATGGGTAAATATATCCCCTTTAAGAGTCTACAGTTGGAACGCTGAATTTTAAGATCTTTTTAAAAATAAAGAGAATGTAACACTTTAGAAAGTAAGGAAAATTGTGTACAAACAAGAGACTAAGTTGGAGGGGGTGGGGAGTGCCAAGGAAATAATTTGAAAAGGTTGTGGTCAAGGAGAAGAGATCATGCTCAAAATTTCTTGTACAAGAACATCGAAAGCAAGAAGCCACTTCCGTTATCATCAGGGTATAAAAGGGATATTTGGGGACAAAACCAAAGAAGCACATGGTTTTTCTTATACTTGCTCCAAAAACATCAAAAGCACACACACTTGCCATAAAATAAATCCAAACATTGCAGAACAGCCCCCGGTTCACAAATGCCACGACCACGACCCACAGACAAGCCACAGCGAGCAGTTCTGTGTGTATCGTCCCAAAGATGGAGGAAATCTTTACTGAATCTGAACATCCAAATGGGGTTTTACGGCAGAGAACTCAGAGGCATCAGACTTAGTCATATTTGGCAAACAGGAAGTTCCAGACCAAAAATGACAAAATTGTTTCTAAATAAGCCATTCAGTGCTTAGGGCAACCGCCCAAGGTGAAATTGTAAAGCCGCTGCTCCCGACGCTGCTGTAGAAGCCACCCTCCCTGGAGGACAGAGACGAGCCGCCCAGCCCCGTCCAAAGCCGCCGACTGCGGAGTGGAAGAGGATCCCTCGTTCCTCACACATAAACAAACGAGACCCCACGAATGGGTACAGATGCATGTGTACATGCACACCCTCCTTCTTTCCATACGTGAACCGTGAGATTTCCTAAATAACTCTGAATCTGTCGGTCACCGCATTTTGATGTGCACGGGCTGCCATCACAGAGTGCCCCAGTCTGGGGAGCTTAAACAACAGAAGGGCGTCGCCTCACGGTTCTGGAAACCAGAGGTCCGAGATCAAGGGGTTGGCAGGGTGGGTTCCTTTGTTCAAGGGCTGTGAGGTAAAGATCTGCCCCTTGGCTTCTGGATGGCTCTCCTCACGTTCACAGGGCGTTCTCTCTGTGGGCGGGTCTGTCTCCAAATACCCCCTTTTTATAAGGACTCCAGTCATCTTGTATTAGGGGCCACCCTAACGACTTCATTTTCAACTTGGTAAAAACCTTATCTCCGAAACTGGCCACATTCTGAGACACAAGAGGTCAGGACCTCGGCATGTGAATCGGGGTGGCAACTCAACCCGTACCACACCCCCACCTCGATGTCCACCCCAAAAGTCACTTTAATCTGGAAGAAGCAGCTTTTCAGCATCAAAAGACAAAATCAGTTGAGAAGACCCCCAGCTCCCGTTCTTGCGGGAAGCCGTGCCCCGGGTGGCTGTGTATCTGTGAAAGGCCTTTTCCCAGGGAAGTGAGGGACACAGGGAGTGTGACGAGAAGGAAGAAAACTAGAAGAGGAATGAAGAGCGCAGCAGAGAGAAGCGCCCTGGCGGACAGCTGCAGAGGAAGCCGCTGCATGTCCCTGCTCAGCCCATCCTCGTGGCAACTCCAGGGGTGCCCGGGGGCTGGAGTTCCACACAGGGGCCATCAGACCTGGAAAGGCCCCCGAGGGGCTCAGCCACCACGTGGCACCTGCAGTATCACAGACATAACCTGCCGACCGCATTGCTGAAGAGACCATTAACGGTCGCTGAGGGCCACTGTGCCCTTACACCCTGTGGACAATGGCGAAGATGGTGAAGGATATGGGACTGAATTTGCATGGAGTCCAGGCATTGGTCCTAACTCTATGCACCGCCCTGTGTGTAGTGAGCTCCGATTGTGTACCAGGCACTGTTAAACATTTCACTTCCGTGTAAGTGGGAGTCTAAGTAGAGCTCAGGTGCAGATGGAGGTTGGGAGGTGGGGGTTTCGTCTGCCCCACGCAGGTGTCCTTTTTCATAAAGTGATGAGAGAAGTGCAGCATTGGGGTTAAAGGAGGAGGGAGCATGGTGCATGGAGCCTGGCAAGGAAGGGGCACGGAGCAAACCAGGAAGCAGCGTGTAGGAGCCTGGGCAACCCTGCCCCTCCCCGGGGTCTCCTTCAGAAAGCAGTGCTGTAAGTACTGGCAAAGGGAGTGTTTTCATTAAGAGTTGTGGCTTTGGGGCTCCAGGACAAGTTTCTCCTCGTTTCCTGTGTGGACCCCATGGCCCATCCAGTGGGGGCCTGTGAAGGTCAGGAAAGGAGCTGCCCAGCCCTGCCTTACCCTTAGGATCTTCAGAAATTGAGAGCTTTCCCAAGCTTGGGTTAGCAATTTTTTCCGCAGGTATCTTCTGGACAGTTTTTCCTTCATACCCCTAGAGTATCTTGTCTCTGATAACAAAGTTTTGAGGCTTGTAAATAACTACAAATTTTTTATTTCCTAAATCCTGAATTACTGAATCCTGTCAATTCCTAAATTATTTAGGTAGCCACTATGAGAAGAGAAGTGTCTCTGTGGTGTGGGTCTGTCCAGGGAGAGTTTTTCAGTGATGGCCTTGGAGAGCTTAGAACCACACCTTTTCAGGAAGGAGCTGCTACATGATAAAAGAGAGCATTTTAAAGGCTTGGCTTGGTATTATTATTTACAAGGTTTTAGAATTTGCATCTCCACATTTCAAAACTCCATTTCCATCTCTAAGACAGCCATGATCTACTCTGGGCTTGCCACCTGCAAGAGGGTTTCAGGCTTAAGGATGCCTCGCTGTCTTCTGGGCGTTGCTTCTTTGAGGTTATGTAAGTCATTAATTTTGCCTTTTTTCCAGAAAAGGGCCACTTTCTAAAATGTAATTTCTCAAGCAGTAGTTCATGGTTCTATTTCGTCTGCCAGCATAGAAAAGCTTCCGTTATGATTTGGATAAACTTGTCAAGGGAATTAAGTCCATGCTGGAAATGAATGTGTTCCTATGCATATGTAGAAGCCCATCCATCCTCATGCAACAGAGCATCGGAGCTCCCCAAACACAGAGAAGGTGGCTTAGGGAATAAAACTGTCAGCTTATAATCTACTCGTTGGGGTCCAGAGCCATTCATAATTCAATTTTCTATAGTCTCAACTCAAGGCTTTCTCTGTTACTGAGCATATGCCCTCTGCCATGTGCAAACAGGCCAGCCTTTCACCCAAGGACCAGTTTTTCCATATACACGGTCTTTCCATATTTTCCACTGAAGAGTTCTTCTGACCTTTCACCCAAATTTAAAATAAACATGGTCATCAACTGGCTTTGAAGTGAAAGGACCAAACTAACGCCATGACAGGCTTCAGGAAGCCTCAGAAACTAGAAGGCCTAAGTTTCAGTCTCCCCGAAACTATCAAGTAGTTACATATTGCCCAAAGCATGTAACCACCCTACTGCCATCCAATCAGGAGAGGCCAAAAGCCTCTCCCTACATTCCTGAGGATGGATGAGGTCTGTGGGCAAGAGATATAGATAAGGCCCTGTCCCAAAAAGCAAAAGTTAACCTGTTAGTCGACAAACAAGACCCTAGGCTCGCTCTGTAATTGGTTAATTTCAAAGATACCTTAAAAATTGTGATTGGATCCCGCCAAAGGTAACGGATGCTCTAAATGATATGTATGGCTAGAACTGTTGTCAATAATGTTGTGTAATTATGATTGGATTGCTGTGTCTATGTCCCAGTTTCCTGTAACTCCCCCTTCCCAAAGCCCATAAAAATCCTGCCCACCTTTGTCCGGGACTCTAAGCTCACCTCCACTACCTAGTTGAAGATACTGAGAGTCCGAGCTTAAGCCCGTAATAAACGCCCTTTGCTCTTGCATGCGTGACTCGGTCTCCCTGGTGGTCTCTGGTCTCTGAGGATACTGCAATCCGGACATAACAGAAGTTTCTCATATTTTGTTTTTTCAAGATAAATTTATGCATAATAAACCTAAACCATACTCAAAAAATTCAAAATGAAGCAAAATTATCGTCCCTCCATTTCTCACCAATAGTTAGATTTCATCTCCCATCTCTCTGCTTCCCTCCCCCACTGCCCTCCTCCTGGTCCATAGCATTTCCAGGAGGCCATCCCCTTTACTTCCTCTCCCTACAAAATGCACACCTATAGCCGCCAGCTTTTGAGGGACTTTGGAGGAACTAAATTGTTTGAAAGGAAAGTTAAGACCAACTCCCTGGGCAAGCAGTTTACCCTATCCACTTTCATCTTTTGTCAAATTCAGAGCACCCTCTTCCGGCCCCACGGAGGTTTGTGGTCGTGGATTTCAGACGGCGGGCGCAGTGGTGTGCTCCTCCAGCTCCGTTCTGTGGATCAGGGCAGGCAGAGGGTGTGGGAATCGGATCTAGCCAAGGCACAGGTTCGTCAAGCGTGGGAAAGCACGGAAGATGGAGTTGAGAATGTGTGAGCCAGTGACTCCAACGTCCGACCGGGAAATGTAACCGGAGTGAGGAGAGAGGAGAGGCTCAGAGAGGCAGGGTGAGGAGACGTGAAAGGGAGTTAGCGCCGTGAATCCTAAGGGTCCCAGGACTGGCAGAGCTCAGGCACAAGACAGAAGTGAATGAAAAGCCGGGAGGTGCTGGGCAGAGCTTGGGGAGCCCACAGCCGAGATGTGGAGTTGCAGTTACTGGTAATGACCAGGTCCAGGGCAACTCTAGAAGGTTCCAGTGGAACTATCTGTGACGCTGGAAATGTCCCATCTGCTCTAGCCAATGTGGCAGCTGTGCTAGCCACAGGCACTGAAACATGGCTAGCACAACAAAGGAACCAAATCTTTGCTTCTTCTTAAGTTTAACTGACTTACATGTAAATAGCCACATATGACCAGTGGCTGCCATACTGGACAGCACAGGTCTAGGGCATCATGGAACTGAGAGTGAGGAGTTTGGGGCACAGCACACAGCTATTGGCAAAGAGGGATTCAAGTTACTAGAAAGTTTTTTGTTAGATGACTCAGTTACGTGGATTGAAATCATAAAGTTAAGGCTGGAGTGGCAATGGAGACCATCGGTGGAGGCAGAATCGTAGAGAAATGCGAGGAAGTGACCCGTGAGGTATCAGCAGATGGTTGCAGTGAGAAGGAGAGGGGGAAACATCCTGCTGGCATAAGACTCATAGCCGAGGAGTTTAGGGAGGTCTGGAAGGGCAGCAGGAGCTGAGGGACACCTGCCCCCCGCCTGGTGCCGCAGAGTGCAGCCCAGAGGGAGCCCCAGAATGGCTTACAGCACTGGGAGGAATTCTGATGTGGAACATACAGGGATTTCAGACACCTTGGAGGCTAGGAATGACCCGGTGGTCAAGGGCATCTCATGATGACAGGCATAAATGGACCACAAGACACATGGAGATGAGCCACAGTGGACACAGGCCAGTGCTCAGACAGTGGGTGTTTGAGGGGGGAAGAGGTCGATGACCGGGGTCCCCCCCATCCTCCGCAGGCAGAGGCAGGGGCACTGGAAGAGGGCAGCTTCCGAGGCTCCCTGCTCAGCTGCTGAAACGCGTCCTGAAGGATCACAGAGACCAAGAGAAGTGTGCTCCCCTCCGGGTCAGGAATACCCCATTTCAACCACTCAGGGTTCACTCTTGACCTTGTCAGTGGGTGGCAAGGAGTCAAGAAGCCATGAAAGATGAATCTCCGACGGGAAAACCCTAGAACAAAGGTGCCATTCTCCCTATGTTAACTTACAGTTGCAGTGCAATTGCAATGAACATTCCAGGTGACTGTTTCAACCAATGAACTTATTTAAAATGTATGTGGAGGAAGAAACATCTGTAATTGTTAAGTGAACTTTTAAAAAGCCAAGTGAGGTAGTGGACTTGTCCAGGTAGACATTAAGACACACCTCAAAGTTATAATAATAAAAAAAGTGTGCCATTAGCATGAAAGTAGAAAATATGCAAGGAGACTAGAATAGAAAATGCCAAGCGACCTGTATCTGTATGGGAATTTTAATATATGGTAAAGGTGATAGTAAAACCAGTTTAGAAAGAGCAGATTGCTTAGTAGACAGTAGTGGGGAAATTGTAAGTATAGCAGGGAAAATAAAACTGAATCTCTACCTAACACATAAATAATGTGAGCACCAGATGGACTTAATATCTACATGAGAAAGGCAAAACTAAAAAGTTAATAGAAAGAAATAGAAGAGAATATTTTTATGATTTTTAGGCAGGGCAGGTGTACAGAACTTCAAGTGTACAGGAAAACTAAAAAGTATGTCTACATAAACATGAAGAACTTTTTTTCAAAGGCCATCACAAAGACAGTGGTGGGAGATTTTGCAATGAGTGAAACCAACCAGCTATCAAAAATGTAGAACAAGAAACGTCTGCAAGCCAACAAGAAAACTTCAACCCCACTAGGAAAATGGGGAAAGGAATTTGCAGGGAGGGCTATAAAAGGTGACCGGCATTGGAAGAAATGTTCAAAATCATTACTAGCCAGAGAAATGCAAATTAACGCCACAGAAAACTACACCTTACACCCATGAACCTGGAACAAATCCAAAAGCAGACTGATGCCAGGTATTGGCAGGGCAGTGGGGTGCTGGAACCCTTCGCCAGCTCTGCTCGTGGGAGCGGGGGCTGGGGGACCATTCTAGAACACAGGCTGGCCCATCTTGCCAAAATAAGTCAAATCACTAAGACCCAGCAATTCTGATCCCAGGTATAGAAATTCTTACACATACTCCTAGAATATTTAAGCAATAAGCCAATCACAGAAAGACAAACATCGTATGATCGATCCCACTTACATGAGGTCCCGGCAGAGGTCAGAATTAGAGAGACAGAAAGCGGAATCTTGGATGCCAGGGTCTGAGGGGAGGGGAATGGAGAGTCAGTGTTCGATGGCGACAGAGTTTCACTTTGGAGAGATGGGAACCTTCTAGAAATGAACTGCGGTGATGTTTGCATGAGAATGTGAACGTACCTAGCACCGTTGGACTGCACACTCACAAAGGGCAAGGTGGTAAGTTTTATGCTATATGTATTTCACCAAAATGAAAAATGAAAAAAAAAACTTTTAAACATAGCAAACTTGGATATTTTACATTCAAATTACCTTAATGTGTCCTTTTTAAGAAGAAGGTAATTACTGCTGCTCTATTTGGAGCGGCAACGAGTGGGAAGCACCCTGACGTGGGTGCTGGGAGAGCGGACGGGCCTTTGCTCCAGGGGGACCATGGGCAGCAGGCTGCTGAGAAGCCAGACGGCATGTGAACCTGATGCAGATGCATGCTGTTTATTGAAAAAAATAAGAAACAGATTTGTCAGTAATTTTAAGCCTTTTTTTAAAGTGTCTGCAAAACAATGATACCCACTTTGTAAGAACATATAACAAAACAACACATATGAAATCCAAGGCTGTGGGGAGGGGGCGGGAAGGAGAGGGCGGCAGTACAGAGCAGTGGTTAAGGCACGGCCACCAGGTCCACCTGGGCTCCAGTATGGCTAAGCTGGTTAGGCTACAGGTCTCACTGTAATGATGTGCTGACATTGCAGGGGAATCAAGTGAGAGAATGGTGCTAAATAGCCATTATTGTTGCTATTATAAAACGGAATTAAAGAATAAAAAGAAGGGTTGTTGCATGAACCAACATTGAAAATGTGCCAAGAACTGAGGAGTGTGACTAAGTCAGCCTTCTGAGGATGCAGTCCAAGTGGGAATGAAAGGGAGGGA